>VBVR01001412.1:0-30820 GCA_011638315.1 Tetramorium parvispinum | reverse complement strand
GCGGTGGACACGGCGGTTTCGGAGAAAGTGGACACGGCGGTGGACATGGCGGCGGACACGGCGGTTTCGGAGAGGGTGGACACGGCGGTGGACACGGGGGCGGTGGCCATGGTGGATTTGGTGGCGGCGGAAGCCATGGAGGACTCGGAAGTGGCGGTGGCCACGGTGGATTTGGTGGCGGCGGAAGCCATGGAGGACTCGGAAGTGGTGGATTCGGAGGTGGACATGGAGGTGGCGGTGGATTTGGCGGTGGACACGGGGGAAGTCTTGGCTATGGTAATTAATTATTTTGAGTTATTATTAATTTAGAACAAGTTAAACAATAACAATTAATTTTCTTATTAAACTCCTTTAAATATTTCCTTTAAATTCGCACAAGTACTAATACTGTATCTAAAATTATTTTGTAAATTTTTTCAGGTCTAGGAGGCTATCCTGGTAAGTTCTAAATAAAAGAATTTTATATATAAAGAATTACTATATATAGATTATGTGTAATAGTAATTAGAAGTTAATATTTATAATTAATAATATTTGAAATTTATGTTTAACTTTCGCTTTTTCGCAATCTAATTTAATTTAGTAGAGTAGCACATTTTAAGAAAATATGCTAAAAAAATTTAGAACTATAGCAATCTAGAAATAACAGAAACAAATGTAAGCGTTACAATCACAACATAATTAATAAAAATTTACTAATCTGTTTTATATAATGTAAATATGCAGAGGCTAAATAAAGAGTTAAATAACTGAGAAAAATGTAATAATATAATAAAGAAAAAATTGTGTAGTTAGTTTAAAATAAATGCTTTCGTTTCTAACTGTGCTAACAACAATAACTTTTTACACTCTAATAAGAACATTTTAATATATAAAGTCTTTACATCATATTATAAACATTTTTAGGCGATAATCCTGGAGTTGTTAGACCTATTGGAGGTGATCATGGTGGTGGTCATGGTGTGTCTGGCATCGGCGGTGGAAGTAGCGCCGGTGCTGGCAGTTTTGGGGGAGGTGGCTCCGGTGGAAGCCTCGGTGGTGGTGTTGGTGGTAGTGGTGTTGATTTTGGTTTGGGTAGTGGCGAAGGTATCAGCGGTGGTCACGGCGGTTTAGGAGGTGGCAGTAAGTAAACATTAGAAAATATATGTTACTATTTATGCTGTTAAAATGTACTTGATCAAAATATATCGAAACATCTCTCTTTTCTAAATTATATTTTTATTATTTTAATAATTTCTTTAATAATTCTGAACATTTGAATTATTTTATGTTTTGCGTTTCCATGTCTTTTTGGAGTTCTAAGATAATTCTATATAAATTCTATATAAATTTAACAGTAGATAGTGGTCTTGAAAAAGGTATATTAAAAGGCTAAGTTAATACTGATATAATAGGTGGTCTTGGACATGGCGGAGGAGGAGGATTGGGTGGCGGACATGGCGGAGGTGGAGGATTGGGTGGTGGACATGGTGGAAGTGGAGGATTGGGTGGTGGACATGGTGGAAGTGGAGGTCTAGAAAATAATTTGACTAAAAATTTAATAGCAATTTAAATGATGTTGACCGATAGAGACGGATTTAATCATGTTGCATCTCATGTTCTAGGTTTTGGAGGTGGTACCGCTAATGCCCAAGCTAGTGCAAGCGCCAATGCCGATGCTGGCGGAGGTTTCGGCGGTGGTCATGGACCGGGAGTAGAGTATGTATTAACGAAAACTACATATAAGTATATATTAGAAAATTTAGTTTCAGTCATTTCCAATCTCACCTTTTTATGTCTTGAAAAAGACATAAAGACCTTTGAACAAGACTTTAAGAATATATTGATTTCCAATTTGACAATCATGAAATTTGGATTTAAGATAGCGTGAATACTGCGATAAAAATAATTACAATGATTCGATAATCGTGTAATGACATCAGAATTTTGTATGCAGATTAAATCAATCCGCATGAAGTTTTCCCATTAGAGTAGCTTTCAAGGTGAACAGGTTTCTTGCTTGTGATTGAATGGCTGTGTTCAGCAGAAGTGCTGAATTTGCAACTGTTGTAAAATTTATGAATTTGATTGGTGTATGCTTTTAGATTTAGTCAAGATTAAGAGTATGTACCAATCAAATTCACGATTTTTACAACAGTTGTAAATACAGCATTTCTGCTGAACACAGCCAATGTTTCCATAACACAATCGATAATATGTAAGTTGCTTATGGAAATCGGCAAGACATGATAATTTATTCAACAAATTTGCTTTGATGAGACATAAGTCCACAAAAACGAGCCCAAATAGGGAAATGCTAATTGTTTTTTTTTTAAGCATTTTATGCGTCTCGCACTAAATATTCAATATTAAAGAGTTTTCCAAATTCGATGATTTAAAAAAATGTTGCATTATTTATTTCTATAAAACTAATATTATTGCACCTATTAGAAAGTAAGAAGAATGTCAAAAAACTCCTTCTCTGGAGTTCAAAAATTTATAAATACTCATTACGTGAAACTTTCAAATTAATATTGAGATCTCATTTTGATAATAATCAATTTTTAGTAATCATTCGATTTTGTTTGCAGTTTATTCTCCCGCATTGGTGACACCGATGAAGGTGTGAATCAGAGTGGATCCGTTAAGGATGCCAAGGGAGTTTATAGCAGCAGCGCGACGAACATAGACAGTACCGGTAAAGGTACTTACTCCGTTAAAGCCGGTAAAATACCGGCGTAAATTGCGTTTAACTTCCATCGCGATTTCGGAAATTGGTTGTTGCTTCGCTAGAGATTTTCTCGACGACTGTGATTACAAACCTATTTCGACATAAACGTAGTACAACCACTCAAAGTCTACGATTTATTTATTTTCTAATTTCGGTAAGCGTGATATGACGTGATATGACGCCTAAAATAAATCCATGAAATTATATAACATTCTCCTGCGTGATTTATTGATGTTTCCTGGTCCCAAATCAAAAGAATTATACTACGTTCGGCAATCAACGTCGCGAGTAGTGTCCAAATGACGCCGGAAATACTTCCAACCATTTATTTTCGTATTTCTAGATTACTTGGAAAATCTCTTGAAATAATTTATGTCAAATTAAAGTGATTGGTCTCCCGGTTATCCACTTTCAGCGCAATGGAAAAATTTAATTTATTCGTATCTTATTTCTACGATTTAATAATATCATTGTTCAGTTCAGAAACAAACAACTAGACGTTTGAGCATAAAAACTGATTTTATCGAGTTCTGGTTCGATTTTATCTATTCTGTTTCTATTATAATCAAATGAAATCTTTATTAAATCTTAAATTATCTGATCGTTTAGCGCTTTAAAGAGATAAAATTTCTCGATGATCGTATAAACTTGACGAACTGTCGTAAGTAAAAAACCAATTGTGTAAAATCATAACGCACATTATGTTGCCTCACCGTATAATAAAGCTATTCGCTAAGTTAATGCCATTTTGATTAGTCAGGAAGACCGGTTTCTCATCAGTTTTTTATCACTAATGAATGCTCATCAAATCAATCTAATTCATCGCTAATCACGTTACGTAACAGTGATTATAATAGTCTGACGGTATATCAAGACCCGTTTGCGTTCCCGTCGGGATTATAAATCCGGTTGCATGACGACTGCAAATCCTTTTGTTATTTCGTCGCTGTTTTGCGGCGTAATTACCCATCTTTCGCACAATCGAGTGTGTTAATATGTTTTCTGCACAATGAGTCTCACTTTGTTTGTTTTGCACGTTACAACGGAATTTTTATTATTATGGCACAATAAATATCTTATTTTATTATTATGATTAAATGTAACGGAATAAAATTATTTCCTGATAAGTAATATTGATTGTGCTTTTTATTTTAAATTGTCATCTAGCTATTTATATGATTCAAAATTTTGTATTAAATGATATTTATTTTTGACAAACATGTTAAAAAATGTTGACTATGCCAGTAATCAACATATTAATTCGCTCGACATAAGTTACAATTTTAGAAGAAACATATCCATCTTCTTTTCTCTCTTGATGCATTTTTAATCGTCGGCGAGAAACTGGACAATGCAACCATTAGTGAAGATATATTTAACTTGAAGTACTCAGACCTGTATCTACAATCGTTCATGAATAATTCATAACGGTCTTTCATATATACATTTTTTTATGTATTCATGATGAGATCTTTCCTAATCGATGACACAAACGGTATTCCCGGAAAGGTATTGTATACTTCATTTAAATTTCCACAGCGTTCCGACTCTATAATCTTTTGCTTTTTTTTTTTGCTTGCGACATAATTATAAAATTCTAGCTAATATTTCTAGCTAATATTAATAGAATTTTTTCTTCGCATTGACTTAACAAGTCAAATAAACAGAAGCAAAACAAATTGTAAAACACAATGCAGTGTACTCATATCCACATATATTTCATTTATTAAAGACGATTTTGATCAAATTCTTAATAACTTAATCGGCGATTAATTCAAGCAGAATTGCTTGTAGCAAAATTTCTAACTATATTATTCATCGTCTAATCTAAACTTACTTTCGAACGATAGAAAATAATTCTATCTAACAAAATTGTGCAAGTATTAATGGATTATAGTTAGTCGCTAATTAAGTTATTAATTAAAGTTAAAGTAATTTTAAAAATACCTCGTTGACGTTTAAATCAATGAATTTTTTTATATCCATAGAATATCTGGATCACATTTTCACGGGATTGAAGGGAAAGAAGAAAAAAAGATGCAACATGCACAACACAATAATTAATTTCTTCCTTATTGTTTATCAAGTGTTAAATAAGGATGAAACGATTCACTGTGTCGCCTTTGTTGTTTGTTAAAAAACACAAGCTCTTATAACGGATATGATCACCCAATCGACGGATAATTTCACAGAAAGAAGACTGTGATTGGTTGGCTCCACAGATAAGGACCAATCAGGTTCAATCGCTCGGCGAGCAGGTTAGTTGCTCTGCCGGCGAACGCGCCCAGTTTTTGCTATGACTCAAAGAGGTTAAGTTGAGATTGTTTATACTCGAGACAGTCGAGACGATCGAAACGAAGAAACCGATTATAGATATTACTTACGAAGGTACGTAGAATATTGGTGACAAACGCACTCGTCGCTATGACTTATTGAGCATCGTGGCTTGTGAAGAACGTGACGATTTAAATGCGACTATTCATACCTTTCCACTGCGTAATTTCTTTAATGTATTAAATGTTGTCTTCGTATATTGACAGATGAGTCGGAAGGAGGCATTGTCCCAGTTTATACAACAAATTCATGGACGGCCCGTCGTCGTAAAATTGAACAGCGGCGTCGATTACAGAGGTAGATGTTCATCCATGGCGTTGATGTATTGATGTATATTTATCTACGAGTTATCAAGTCATCATTGTTTTATATATGTCAATTAAATAGGTTTTTAATTCAATGAAAGTATATATTTGTAACTTTTCTTTTTTTTTAACGCATTCTCTATGTTCTAATATATTATTTGCAGGTGTACTGGCTTGTATAGATGGTTACATGAACATAGCGCTTGAACAAACGGAGGAGTACGTTAATGGACAATTAAAGGACAAATATGGAGATGCTTTTATACGGGGGAACAATGTTTTATATATCAGTACGCAGAAGCGTAGGAATTAATCGTGAAATATAAATAAATCAAAACTGTTTATTTAATAAGCATTTGAAAAAAATTCATCTTCACATGTACCTCTAATATACCTCTAATTAATAATAACTTATACTTCTAAATGTATGATAATTCTAGATAAAACTTTATATAATAAATGCTTCTATACGATGTCTTGTGAACAGCGAAAACTTAATACATTGCTGCAAAATTTACTCGTGACCCGCTATTGCCTCTTCATTCGACACTGTTTCGTTTGACTCATTAACGATCGCTTCGTTTACATTTTCGTTTATTTGTGATCGCATTGTATTGTCTACCTGAGCTGTACTCGTCCCGTCATGGACTGTGAGATTATCGCTTTCGTTTAAGATTTCTGGATTTGTGTCGTCGATCAGTTTTTTTCTCTTAACTTCTTCCTCGTGCTGTTTCTGCCTTTGGAGTCTCCTCTGAATAGCTAGTTGCTTGTTTCTCTCTATTCTTTGTTTTACGTCATCACTCAATTCGTTAGCAATAGTAGTATTTGTATGCGAAACTTGTGTATTTTGCATACCGAATTGTATATCGGTTTGCGTACCGGATTGTATATCGGTTTGCGTGCCGGATTGTATATCGGTTTGCGTACCAGATTGTATATCGGTTTGGGTGCCGGATTGTATATCGGTTTGCGTACTGGATTGTATACCGGATTGCGTACCGGATTGTGCATCGGATTGCATCAAAAGCTTGTCAAACATATCCTCGCTTGAAGTAACGGCTTGCGCTTCGGCCTGCTTTTGTTTTTGAATTTGTTCCGTTATGAGCAAATCAAAGTCGTCCAGAGGCGCGCTTTCCTGTTGTTCCTCGTCATCTTTATCCATATTATCATGGATGACCAAATCACTGTCTGAGGTAAGCATATCCAACCGATATTTCTTGATAAAGACTTGTAGATCTTTCTTCGTCCCCAGTTGCTCGACTCTCGCGAGAAAATCATCGAAATGATATTTGGGAAACAATCGATAGGACCAATGCTCCAGTCTCTTCATGATTCTTTCGAGGTCCGTTCTTTCATGCCCCTTCCCATAGAACTTGAAGCCTTCGAAGTAGTTTTCGATGGTTTGGATGCCATTCGGGCCTTTCAATCTTTCCGTGTTAAGTTTGGGCGCAGGATTTCTCACTACGTGTGACTTTGATTTAGACTTTGATGGATCGATTCTTCGCGCAGTCCCCGTCTCATTGTCCGAAGTCGCATCTTCCCCTTCCCCGTGGCTGTCACGCTCGTTATCAGATTCTTGATTCTCGTAATGCTCTATGATATCGTCGTCACCCTCGTAAAATGGAACATCCGCCATGATGGTATGAAGTGTCTATTGATTCAGCTTGACCGCTTAGGCAGATTCCTGGAAAGATATTTATTCATTCAGTGATAATTGTAGTTATCAAAATTCCAGACTTACAATAACATTCTTTAAACCTGTGGTCCAACTAACGGAAGGTTAAACCAGTATTGTCCAACATTTTGTAAATCTGACATTGAATTTATTCTTTTAATTGAATTGAGATTTCATTTTTCATTTCCCTTAAGAAAAAGTAAGGGAATAGGAGCGTCGATACACATCAAGTCAATTATGGACAAAAGTCCAGAAAAAGTCGTGACAACAGCTTTAAACTTAATCTAATCCCATATACAATACAAATATTGCAATAACATTGCGACAATGTTTTATGATATAATTATACGAGATCCGATCTTAATTTTGAATGCGAAAAAATCCAAGTCTTCTTTTTATCGCGACAAAATTGCCGCGAGAGACATAGTTTCTCACATCGAGCTGCATTGAATTTATATAACCGATCTTCAAATGACTAAACGACCAGCGAAAAAGCCGAAAGTAGAGGTTAGGCTCACTTAGGCGCTCAGAGACGCGGGCCGTTCTAAAAATCGCTGTCGTCGTGCGACTCGCCGCTTCCCTTTCCGTCCTCCATAAACTTGTCGAACTGCCCGTCCGACTTCTTCATCCGCTCCAGAACCGACACGAGCAGCTTCTTGTTCAGCCGGTCGGTCTGCGTTATCTCCCGCACGACGGACTCGCACTTCGGTTCGTCCTGCGACCGTTCGCTCTGCAACTTCTCCAACACGTTGCCGTCTTGCTCCATTGGAGTTCCGGGCATCGCTCTACCGGTTGTCGCGGGCGCCGTTTGCCGGTTTGCGAATCGCTGACGATCGTGATTGACGACAGGACCCGAGAGTGCGGGGCGTGCGAGCGAAATATCGGTGCGAAACGTCAAAATACTAACAATCCACGTCAATAGGTGCGTTCTTCAGGTGCACTGATGTGCACTCGTTGTACACTCTCGGACAGAAATGCCTACAAGTATGAAGTTGGCTGCGTTCAGAGTTTATCTTTTTCTTTTCAATATGGAAGACAGTAGAAGGAGAAAGATAACCTCTGAATACGGCCAACTTCATACTTGTAGGCATTTCTGTCCGAGAGTGTACTAAAATGAGATAGATACATGTCTGAAGTTCGCGAATGCGAGAAGGAAAGTTTCAGTGCAGTCCAGTGCAGCTGGTTAAAGAGCATTGCGATAGAGATAGAAGACGAATCGACCTATCGATTGTTTTTTTTAATCGATATCCGTATCGATTTTCAAAATCGACTGTTGCTTTTTTCAAATGTCCATAAGACATGTTTTGGAGATCTTGTGCAGGATCTGGAAATATTATTTATTGTTAGCAAACTAGGTAGTCTCCAATTAAATTAAACAAAGTTTGATCGAATTTAACATCTCGACAATTAAATCAATATTAAATTTTCATAAAAAGCAACTCATCACTCGAGACATTTTATTTAATTTCTGGATGTTATTTTTTTCATAAAATCATCGACAAGAGACATTAAAAAACAAAAATATTTTGTCCATTTCTAGCAATGTGGATTAACTTTAATTTTAGTTTAACTTATTTTTTATTTCTTTCTAATGAAACGAATAAATTTACTTAAGTGTCGATAAAATGTTAATTAATTTAAGTGTTGCTTAAGCATTTAAAATTTAAAATTATACATAATTTTATGTGGTGTTTACAATCTTCTTTTTTTCTATATCTGTATATCAAACAATAAAAAATAAATAAATTTGTCCATGTTAACTAATACAAACCCAGACAGCAGAAATCTTCCAAAGACATCTCAAAAACATTCTAAGAACGTTCCTACGTTCTAAAAATATCCATAAGACATGTTTTAGAGATCTTGTGCTGTCTGGAAATATTATTTATTGTTAGCAAACTAGTCTCCAATTAAATTAAACAAAGTTTGATCGAATTTTAACATCTCGACAATTAAATCAATAATTTTCATGAAAAGCAACTCGTCAGTCGAGACATATTTTATTTAATTTCTGGATATGTTTTCGAAACATATGAATTTTATTAATAAAAAGTAATAGAGCAGTAATAAACTATGAGCTAAAAAAAAGTTAAAACCTTGACCGAGAATGAAAAAGTGCGATTTATCACTTCGTAAATAAAAGCCGCACGTGACCGCGAGTATATTAATCGGATCAGTATCTCGGCGATTACGCGAGGAAAACAGGTGTCGCGAGACCGAGATGTGCCAAGAGGCTGATTTATGTCGTGAGATGTCAGATTCAAAAACTAATAAAGCCACGATCTGAAACTGGAATGACCTAACTTGTTGAGAGCACAAATATCTCGACTGTGCGCTGTCAAGAAATCGGGGATATGTCCATCAGTAATTCCGAATTGCCAATAATATCCATTAAATGGATAAACTTTATATATTAATTAAATTTAATATATTACACTTGGCTCTCGTAGATCTGTTTACTAATAATGCGATCAATCACGGCTTAATTTAATCAGCGATTGACTTGTTAAGTAACACTTTTATTATTTCGTTAATATAGATGGAATTATTAATTTTTTGTTGGACAAATAAAAAGAGTATAGAAAAATTAGAAATTTTGCTTTAAACGATTTTATCGATTGAATTAATCACCAATTAATTGGAATTTGATCTTAATTGGATAGTCAATATATTTTAGAAGATATCACTTCTTTATCGCTAATTGTTTTCACACAAATTATTGGACTTCAATTTTGAAAGTAAAAAATAATTTTCAGAAATAATTTTCTCCTTACTGTTCGAAAAAATATATTGAGGTAAAGAGTGATTATGATGAAAAGTAAAACTGAATTCACTTTATATCCTATTGTTTTATCTATAGCCGGAAAATCTTTCGACTACTCAAGTACATAGCATAGATCGTTAAAATTCCGCAGAAGAGAACGGCTTTTGATTTGCCAACGTCGCGTACGTGCGTAACAGTAAGATTTAGATGACTAAAGGTATCAAAATGCACCAAAGACCATTTCCGCAGCAAATAAACATCGTGTTTTTGTCTCGAGAAACGAATAATACTCGTAAAGCATATTGGCGAGAGTATTAGCGCAAGTTTAACTTTTGATCTGTCACTAACTTGTGGCGTAGCCTCAAAAAAGACGATAACTAATCGTTCTTCGGTTTATTTCGGATACGGGACGGTTGTTTATTGTTTTCGCGCAGAGCACTGCCCGCGCAGAGCTTTTCGTCTGGCAAACCTCCATTCGCGCCCTTGCGTCTCATCCTGCATCCTCGCCGTACGTCGAGATGGCCGGAAAGATCTGCCTGGCAAAATATTAATTGGTTGATCTTTGTGAATGTTAGCTCTAATGCCCAAATGTTCATTTCTACTAATGCAGATTAACTTTAATTTCGGTTTAACTTACTTTTCATCTTTTTCTAATTCTTAGGACTAAAAAAAATAGAAAGTAAGTTAAACCGAAATTAAAGTTAATCTGCATTGGTGGAAGTGGAAAAAACCAACTATAAAAAAATATTATATAAAAAAAATGTTTTTTTTCTTCGATTTTAATGAATTTGGACATGTTGCAGTATAAATTAAAATAAAAGACATATTATTTTCTTCTAAGTGCTTTCATGCGCGTTAAGGGGGAAACTTTTTGAAAAAGTTGACTTTTATATTTCTAAGCTTAGCTTTTATATTATTGATAGATATGTAAGAATGTTTTAAACTATTTGTTTGAACTAGAACTTTTATGATTGCAAACTTTATAACGACCTATCCAGATTTTTATTTATTTTTCGTTCAAAGTAAATAAAATATTCCAATTAACTTTGTAAAACGATTATTCATGTTATTAATTCTTTTGGCAAGAAGGAGTTAACTTACAGCGACTGCGATCATATCGAGAAATGCATTTCCTGATGCATATTTAAATTGAATATTAATCATTTTCAAACATCAATGGTAATGCCTGAAACTGATTCGAAAGCGTAATTTTTTTTTTCTCGAAAGGAAGTATAATTCATTTTGATATCCTTTGTGATAATAATTGCACCCTCTGGCTTCAGGAACTCGTTATCACGTTATTTTTTTTGCGAGAAGGATTTAACTCGTTGCGACCATTCTTCGTGTCGTCCGTATCGCTTTCGCTTCTATTGTTGCGAGGGCTTTTGTCTCGATTCCAAATAGCAAGTGCGACATCGATTCGGTGCACCATACGCACCGACATTTTACTGTTGCTTACTCCAACTCGCGGGATTTTCATTCTCTATTTTCGTACTGCTGCAGTATAACGCCACGTTCGCGCAGGAACAGTTGTAATCGCATGAATACGAGAATCTAATAAAAACACTTTAGGACACTACGTTTGTGTCTCAAATACCAAAGGTTCATGATAGCAATGTGTCATCTTAGACAAATCCATTGAAGAAGGGGAAGAGGAGGGTCCTTATCCCCATTTTGTCTTCGTCTTACTTATTTTTTTTAATCTTTGATCAAATGTCATCTTCTTGAAACTTGATGAGATTAACATTTTTCCATCGTTCACAGTTTTCCTTCAAATCTCAAGCTATCTTCCCGAAAATAAAATCTCAGTCCCTCTCTCCTCTCTCTTTTATAATCTCACATCTACATCAGAAAAATGTGTGGTCCCGGAATTAAAAATCGTATCCAATTTGAACGACATAGTCAGGTTCATTTCTACACTAAAAAAAAAAGATTGATTATAATTGATTATAATAATCCAATCTTGATAAAAGTTACCAAGAATCTTGATGAAATTTCATCTAAACATATAGATTATTATGACAAAATAATGTTATAAAAAATGAAATGATCATAATTATTATCAAACTTTTTGTTATTATTATATTTGGTAATAATAACTAAATATTTCAAAAAATTGCATTACTAAAAATGCATCTCATAAGTTTGCCTAGAATTTTTTTTCATTGTAACAACACATATAGGTATTCTAAGAAACGTTCGGAGGACATTACAAAAGCATATTATAGGAATATATTATTTCTCAATATATTACCCTTAGAGGTCCGACTCTTTCCAAGGCAAAAAAATTTCATTTCATTAATTCAAAAATATATATTTATTCACAATTTCATTAAATTGTAAATAAATACATATTTTTCACAAAATTCCAAAGTTAAAATAAATATCCTGGCTCTAAAAAACCATCAATCCTCAAAGGGGTAAACGTTTTGTACATTCTATAGAAGCTACAAAAGCTCATCTGCTGTTGATGGTCAGGGAGCCATGTCCTCGGGGCGGCAGCGGTTACCGGATCCCGCGGGCGAAGACGACGAGACGAGGAGGAACCGCCGCCGCCGCCGTCGTCGTCACCGTCGTCACGCTGCTACACCGCGTGTCCCAGAAATAGCGCAAGCGCCTTCCGGAGGCAGCAGTCGCGAGAAGTCCCGGTAAAGCGGCGGGGAACGCGCCCTCGACGATTGGCTGGAGCCAGGGGCCGGGGCGCGGTCCTCGAGCGGTCCACGCAACCGCTATATCGTCTCATTCGGATATTACCGCGGCGCCGCCGGGCCTCCGGGCAGTGCGTCAAATTGGTGAACCGAGAGAGCGACGACGTGGTACCGTGGGGTCCCATCATCCCGTTCATCCGCGGCACGGCTTAGATCCCCCTTCGGGTTTGCGACCCCTAGACGCCGCGCGTCCTGCGACACCCCGGCCCCGACAGACCGGTCGAGTATACACCCCCTCGGTGTCCCTAAGTAGAATATAAAAAAAAAGAAAGAGAAAAGAAAACAGTTTTGCGCCGCCACCATGGTATGTTCTATCGATGATATTGTAAGTCGTCGCCCTGGTAAACATACACGTTTTCCTACTGTCTATACTTACGTAGTTATTTGTTGTATTTTTTTAACCGTCGCTCGAGTCTCTCTCTCTCTCTCTCTCTCTCTCTCTTCCTCTTCCATCCTTTTCCTTTTTTTTTATTTCTTTATCTCTCCACTCTATTTGTCTATTTTTCTATCCTTTCTTTTAGTATTATCGGAAATTATTTGCACGTGCCGCCTGGGCATTTAATTGTAAGTCACTCTTTTCTATTTCTAATTCTGTCTCTAGATCTCATTTGTGCATCTTTTTTTGTTTTATTATTTCTTTTTATGCATCGTGATTAAGTAGCGATTAACAGTGTATATCGCGTCTAGATGAGAGAAAAATGTGTCTAACAGATCGGCTGAGAGAGATGTACATATCTTAGAACCGCGAATGGAATGAGATTCTGGAAAAACGTGATTGTTTCTTAAATGGCGAGTCGATTCGACCGCTTCTTTAAAACAAATCCGTCATCTTTTTTCCCGAAGGAAAATGTACTTCCTTATTTTAATTATCAATTATATAAATTTGCATGATATAATGAATATATTGAGCGAAAAAACGAAGTTTATTCGTTCCGCGACTATTGTGTCGCAGCATAGTGTTATAGCGGATTGTTTAAAGCGGCGGTTCGAAGAAGTATTTTGATTCATAAATTGTAACAGATATAGTTGAATAGAGTGATTGAGACTTTTCGATGAATGAAACAATGATTCATTGATAATCGCATTGTAAAATTATTAAAAATAGTGAACATTGTAGTTTAATTAATTATTTTGTAAATTTATATACATATATTATATAAAAAATTAATTATGTTACGATATATATTTGTATTTGATTAAAATATATTTACTTATTTGAGCAATTTTGATAATTAATTTTAACGAAAATTAATTTCATATTTTTTATAAATTTTAATTATAATTATATTTTATCAAAAAGTTTCAATTTTTAGTTCAAATGTAGCATGCTCAGAACTGCACGCATGAAAATTCTATCTTGCGTAAAATATTTCTATTATAATTTAAAATCACAAAATAAATAATGTAGGAGCGTATTTTTAAGCGGTCTGTCGCTTGATTTCGGTGTCGTGGAGAACACTATACCGATAATTATCCATTTTGAGATAATTCAAAAGAGAGTTTGCAATGAGACACAAACAGCGATACGGGTTCAACGAAATACAGAGATTAGATACGAGTGCACGCAGCGGCTCCAAATGAGATGTGCAAGCGCGAAAAACTATTAACAGACAAAACGAGATTTTTTTCAGATAATCGCGTTCAAGTTGTAAAGTCATTTGTATTTCAAGACATGATTTTAATTAAATCTTCAGCTATCTTATTCACTATATTTTGTCTATTTTCCTTTATTAATATCCTATAAATTTTGGGGGGCTCGTCCAGGAATTTGAGAGCTGAAGACTTAATTAAAACCATATCTTGAAATACAAATGACTTTACAACTTGAATGCAATTATCCGAAAAAGTCTCATTTTGTCTGTTAATAGTTTTTCGCGCTTGCACATCTCACTCGGAGCCGTCGCGTGCACTCGTATCGAATCTCTGTATTTCACGGAACTCGTATCGCTCGTGAGCCTGTCTCGTGTTGCTGGTGCGTTGCAAACTCTCTTTCGAATCATCCTAAAATGACTAATGATCGGTATAGTGTTCTCCACGACATCACCGAAATCAAGCGACAGCTTAAAAATACACTCCTACAATAATTTGTATTTACAATTTAAAAATAAATTTGATAATTTAACGAAAACTTAAAAAAAAGCAGAACTTATTGAATGCATTTTAACGCAATGTGCACGAATGTTTCTTTCAAAAATAACTAGCAACTTTCAATTGGACGCGACATTCATTTAAAACCTTTAACAATTTGTGTCTAATAGTTATAATTGACAGAAGAATGATAAAGATTTTCAATGTTCGACGTAGACATATCTAAAAAATATATTTTATCATCGTTGATAATTGTAATTCACATTTTTATCGTAACTTTTGCGATTTGCAGGCTGACGAGTTGCCGCCGGAACAAATTGCCGGTATGTATTTCAATTAAAAAAACATTGTTAACTTTTAGCAAATTTCTAGCAAAATTCCATCAATAATTCCAATATAAATAATTTGATTACTAAATAATTTGATAAGAGATGGCGAAAAATATAAAGTGACTTTACCTAAAATTTTGTTGAATATACTCTCTTTAACTATTTTCTAACAACCTCTCTTAAATTTCCACATAAGTAATCCCGCAAGTCGAGTATCCTATTTCCAAAGGCAGGCAACGAAGCGGCCGAAAGTAATCGGAGCTATTAATCTTGTTGCCAGTTGCTGTAACATAAAAATAGATATTCACATATTTCAAGAAAATCCAGGGAATAAACAAAGGTAGAACGCAGTAGCCAAGAACAAATAGACATAAATCTATAAACGAGCTTGTCCACATATATCATTTAAAATTAAAAACCGTAAAGTTACATATTGAAGATTATAGAGATTATTTCACCGCGATATCATTGTTAACGTCTTCGATAAGCCCATATTAAAAGATTTTTAATTTTTTTGCAAGGTAAACAAAAACGATTATTTATGGACAAACGTGGACAAATAAGATCGAAATCCATACATAATTTTAAAAAATGTACTTAGGGTCGCTGATGATAAAATTTTTTTATAAGATGGATAACAAACGATTATGGACAAATATAGAGAAATGTGGACACTCAAATGCCACATCAATTTTGTAAAAATTTACATTTCGGGGGTGCGAATTTTTACAGACCTTCCTACTCGGGATTAAAAATAGGACTCCTTTACAAACGAAATGCGGCAATCGAGCGTCGAGCACGGATAAATTTTCATTGCCTTCGCCGGGTTTATTTACGCGTTTGATCCGATCGGGGGCAGCTGCGGAGAGCGCGGCTATGTATAGCTACGCAGAACGGAACGAAAAAGAGCAGCGTCTCGCATGTCGTCGACGACGACGACGATCGATCCACGAATATATGTCGAAATGAAAATAGAAGGGGAAAAACGCGATGAAGATAGGAGAGAAGAGAAAGAGGAGAAAGATAAAGCGTAATCCCGGAGGATGGATAGATAGAGTTTTACAGTTTTACAATTTTTACAACCGTTTGCGATCGTCGGACACGTCCGCGCTCTCGGAGATTTTGAGACGGGCGCAGCCTCCTGGAATCGCGCGCAGCTCCTCCCGCCGCTGAATCAAGACGCAGTAATACGCGGAACATTCAAGACGTAACTCCCGCAAGTTACGAATATAGAACCGAGATACAGAGCGTACCGAAAATATACCGAAGACGTGGTTTTTCTCATGCCCCGCTGATAATGAGATTAACTGACCAACGATCGGGATCGAGCCAACGTCTCAAAACTTTTATATTAACATGTATTACAAAATGCATATGTAGGAATAGGAATTTATTACATATGTATATAATAGAAAAGTTAATCACTAAATTTTTTGTTTCCTTTTCTCGAAGCATTTCTATCAAAGAATAAAATAAGTACTAAAATAAAATTTGATGTTATGACTTTCTTCATTAAAATAATAATTTCTTAATTTTCATAAGTATTTCGCATTTTTGATATTTTTGAATATATTGTAACGTATATATTATATGCATAATAATATATTAAAATTATTTATAAATAAAAATATAATAAAGTTCTATTCCTATATATAGATATGTAAATATATGTGTATATTGGAAAAGAGGTAATTAAACACTTATCGCGATATTTAATATATATATATATATATATGTTACATTAGATATTAATATATTACATCGCATTAATATTCCTCACGATTGCTACAGAGAAATTGGCTTATCGCCGAATAATTTTGCGTTAAGAGTTAAAAATAAGGAAGATTCCGTAGGAAGATGGAGTAGAAAGATATCGTACGGTAATACGATACCGGTAACGTGTCAAGAACTCTCAAAATCTGGATCGCGCGTTAAATCGGTGTCGCTAAGTCCAGTTAAATCAAGTGCAATTTAGATTCCTCGGAAGAATGTCGTAAGACTCCTTGGACACGTGTAGTCGCAGGCGTGAACCGTGTAATCGCGCGGCTGCTAACTGGATAAAATAACGATAAACAAATATCGCGTATTCATCGGCGCCGATGTATCAGGCTAAATAAGCTCAGCGCCAGCCGTCCCGGAAGTACGTTAACATACGGTCTAAATCCGTATCGCCCCGACGGTTTAATGTCTTTAACCGGATGGACTTATTGTTAACGAAACTGGCTGCAGAAGAAATCATCTCGTAGATAAGAGAATCTCTTACTTTTCTTTTCAAGATCCTCTAATTGCAATCTATCAGATGCCTGGCTACATAACTAAAAAAAATACTATTTAAATAAAAAAACATTTGACAAAAATCTGCGTATTTTTGCTACATTTCAACGTTACGTTAGAGTTAGCAATTTTTTGTTCTAATTAACTTAATCTTGCCGTGAATCTCTCTATTAAAATATTATTTAAGATAAATTACTTTAAGAAAAAAATAGACTAATATAATTATTTTTCTTTACTTCTGTAATTTTCGTATTTCAAATCGCACGATTTGCCGTAAGAGAGCATTTTTCTAATGCGAGATATAATTTTGATTTTTTGCAGTTCTGCGCAAAGCTTTCGATAGCTTTGACAGTGGGAAGAGTGGTAGCATTCCCACCGAGATGGTAGCTGATATCCTTCGGCTAATGGGGCAACCGTTCAATAAGAAGATCTTGGACGAGCTCATCGACGAAGTCGACGCCGATAGTAAATATCATTAATTATGTTAATTAAGTACGCGACATCAACACGGTTGCGACATGCACGATGGATTTCGAAGCTTATTTAAAGAATTTTACTGACTGAACATAACAATTACTTTGTTTATCTATCTATTTCTGAAGTGTTTACAGATATTGTGCACACGATCTTTACCGAGTTGTTGTCAAATGTCGCACGATTTAATTTACCGTAACGTGCCTCGTAATTGTATTTATAGAATTTATGTTGAACACTTTTGCGCCGTCTCACACAATACTCCGCTTGCAGAATCTGGGCGGCTCGAGTTTGACGAATTCGTCACGTTGGCGGCGAAATTCATCGTTGAGGAGGACGCGGAGGCGCTGGAAAAGGAGCTGCGCGAAGCCTTCAGGCTCTATGATAAGGAAGGTATGGCGAATCTCGTGATGAAGACTCGTAAACAGTTTACCTGACGAAGCTTGTTAGTTAGCGAAATTCACAGAGTTTTTTCAATGGGGATATGGCTAACAATTACTTTAATAATAGCGACTATTTTATATAAATCCAAATTATCTCGTAGAGAACTCGAAAGCGACAATCAATACTGTAAGCATATCATATAATATTACGTTATATTATTATTTTTCTATTATGACGATAATTCGAGACATCTCTCAAATTTTTTTCAATACGTAGAATAGGATGTGTTTGATTTTTAATATTTTTTAATATTTTTAATTCAATCTGAATCAATACACATGCGAAAGTAATAATACTCTTTATCGCGAATATCGAAATACAGTATAAAATACTGTATTTCGAACTTTTTCGAAGATTTATCAATCTTTTCTTTTCTTTTAAATTTGAATTATCTTTTTTCGAGTTCTTGCTGTTTCATCTTTTTTTTTTATACGTAGTCTTTAAAACGAGAATGCGATTTATATAATAATGGCTACATCCGGTAGATGTTTACATTTCGTAAAACAGTACATGTTTCGAAGCGAGGAAAGACTTGGCGTGACAAGCACGAGATCTGCGACGAGAGAATCTCAGAATACGTTCGTACAAACAGGCGCATTAAGTTCGCAACGGTTTCGTTATACGCGAACGTAAAAATAAGCCGGAGATTCCCAACGGGCGAAGCTCACGTGGCGGCCGTGGGCCAAGAATGTCGTAACACATCTATCATGAATTACGATTATGTCGAGGGTGTAGCGTATGTATTTTAACGTAGCTGGCACCGAGAAGATAAATATCGCGGAGCGAATAAATTTTGCGATTACTATTTGTGTCAAGTGAAAGAGATAAGTATTACACATGCCAGAATGGACTTTCAAAGATACACAAATAATGAAGCAGAATATCAATATTCTTAGATTCTTATAGAAAAGAGGGGAGGTATTGTTATACCTATAATCTTACCATTGGAAAATGTTGCGCGAACCGTAACTTGTCACGTATGCTAATTAAATTCTCAAGCCTGCGATTTTCTGTACACGCATCTTACTCCATCAGGTAACGGCTACATCCCAACAACGTGCTTACGCGAAATCCTAAGAGAATTGGATGATCAATTGACGAAGGAGGAACTGGACATGATGATCGAGGAAATTGACTCTGATGGCTCCGGTACAGTCGATTTTGATGGTATGTTTCTTGTCCTCTTCTTCTCTTTCTTTGTCGACGAAGTGTATGGTGTCCTGTAAAGTGTCGAGAGGAAATTAATGAAATGAAACATGTAAGAAATTTTAGAACAATTTTATAGAAGAAGATAACTTAATTGTTTATGAAGGTATTTTCTTTTTAATACTGCCGGTTTTAGTAGTTTCAATATAAACAGTTGTGAAACCTGTAAAAACGAAAAGATATTGAATTGAGAAATTCAACGTTTTATTTCTATGGTGAATCAGCATGTGTCAACGTATGCCCCACAAGTTGAACGGAGGAAAGCCAAGCGGTTTATTTATACGCTAGGCGAGCTGGCAGATCGAGGATGCCACTGATCCCGCGACTCTGCCTATTTTTATATTCGTACCTAACAAATCGCAACAATTCATCAAAATCACACATTCGTTCCAATTCCCGTTGAATTTCGCGTATGATATTCCGAAATATTAGAAAGCGAAACCCTTGCAGGAACAGGTGGATTAATAACGTTTAGTAGGAAATTAGATTCTTAAATTTACAAGAAAAATTCTTAACTCATAAATACATCATATTATTAAATTTTGACAATATATATGTCCTGTTAATTGCTAAATTATTAAATTATGTTTTTTTGGCAACTGAATTCATTCTGAAGGAATAAAATCAACGTGGAAGTTGGCATTTTCCGTTTTTGTTTTATTATTCACTGACAAAAGGAAATATAATAAAATTTTATAGAGAAAAGTTATTTCTATTGACTAAATTTATCGATTATTTAAAGAATTAGTATTAATTTGTCTTTCTTACAAGAAATTAAATGATCTTCAGAATTCTTACAACGAAATATGATTTAGTGATATAGTTAAGAGTTTTCAAAAGAAAAAATCCATTGTGTCAAAATTTCTAATTAGTTTAAAATAGAACAATATATAAACCAAACGAACATTTGCAAATATAGACTTCTTTTCCTTTTCAGAGTTTATGGAGATGATGACCGGTGAATAATTATCCTGAATGAGTGATTACTTGCTTTGGATCTAAAGACACTTATGCAATCCATCCAAAGAATCACTACACTACGTCTTGAAACTAATCATTCGCGTGTTTATGAGGAATCACTGCACATCGAATTTATTCGCACAAATATATTTTCTACATTTCGTGATTAGTTACTAGAACCAAATTCCCACCATAAACGTCGCATCACGAATGAATTATTTCCTGCTTTTATACACACATACATTATATTTATTATATTATAAATCAATAAATTCTACTTTCATACACTTACATAAGGCTTGGAAACTTTTTCATTGAGAATCAGTACATACTTATTGTTAATAAAACCAAGATAAAAGTCTTATATTCTTTATCATTTAATAATATAAAATATTATTTTCCTTGTATTTATAAAAACAAACAGAAAATTTATACTATTTCTTAACCCGATCCGAGACCAAAATTTTCTTTCAAATATGTATATCTCGAGCAAATTTTTTCATTTTATTATATTTCGATTGAGGCCTAATGTATAAAGCGCCTACTGATCCTACTGATGTTATAATTTTTAATATTTATTAGTCTATTTTGTAGAGAAATCAAGTTATAAAAATTAGTCATATTATTTAATATTTACTTCTGTAGATTCTTTTTATTTATATATTTTTTCTTTCTCTTTCTTCTTTTAACACAATATAATTAAATGCTTTATTTTTAGAGTATGTCTTTTAACAATTTTTATGCTAGATAATAAAATTGAAAATGCCAATAATTATATTTATTGTATTATAAATTTAGTTTACTTTTAAATAGTTAGATTTAAAATTATTAATTGCGGAAGGAAAGACAAAAAGTTACGTTTCATATGACAGTTATGAGCTAAACTTTTTATTTATTTAACATTCAATTATAATCACATTAAATTTGAGATTCCTTTATAATTGACATGTTGATAGTTGCAAACATAACGTAGAATAACATGTTTAAAAAAATATACTCTAACTAATTATAGACTAGCAAGTTACGGATTGCAGTGGCACCTAAATCTTACAAATCCGAATTTTTATCTAGAATTTTTTTTTTTTCATGATCAAAACGTTCGCAAAATAACGATATTTAAAGAAAGTATTGGTATTCTTCTGGAAAGTATGATATAAGCTAGAATTTTTTATAATTCCTATGACTTAGAATATTGTATTCTGACATATATAGACGTGGACTAGACTACACTTTATGGAGAAACAATACTAATAATTTTTACTTAATTTCCCCATCTTTCTTAACAATACACACAGAGATATATGTATCAGCTGTATGTATTTATATTAAAGTTTATCTCAATATATATCAATATATTTATGTATAAATTATTTTACTTATACATATATTACTATCAATTAGCTATTAAATTATTACATAACTTAACTACGCAAATGTTGGAATGCTTTTAGATATTAATGGTCCTCGTAATAAGAATGAAAAGGATGTCTTTGTTATTTCATATTACTTACGCATAATCATAATTTTATATATCTTTCTTACTAAATAGCTCACTTACATAAAGAGTGATGTCTTGTAGCACCAACAGAATGAAGACATTTATGGCAGTCGTAAAACACATCGTTATTTCAGCTAAGCTGTGTGCGTTACCTTTTACTAGATAAACTATAGAAAAGCCATAAGGCTATTAACAAAATTTTTCCTGAATTTAGTTCCTCTCTCTTTATCATTGATAAATTCCCAGATCTACTTAAACAAGAGTTTGCAAGTCATCTTCGTCCAAATCTTGATCAGACGGAGGAATTAAATGTCACATTCTGAACAAATGTGGAAATTCGTTGCTAATTTCGCGTACTACTTGCTGATCTTCGTGACTCTCTGCCGTTTCCTCGCAAAATATCCTAGCGCAGAGTACACATCATAAAATAAAATTATTATACGAAAATATTTATAATAAATTGTAATAAAGCATGCAATTAAATCTTCACCTCGTAAAACATTTTAATAAATCTCCAGATCGATGGCGATGTTCATTATAATTGGACGTGCGTAAAACACGGCGGCAAAGCTCCAAATATTGTCTACGCTGTCATTTCACATTAAAAATATACATTAGATATATATTCAAATACATTTAAAAATATTTTAAATGTATAACAAATTTAATATAAATGTTCTTTTTACTTCAACGTAATATAGTACCTTATCGCCCGGAAACATGTCGAAAAGTTGTCGTAGTATAATATCAATAAGAACTTTCACGTCATTAGTGTAAAAGAGACTTGCTATGGCATCATTACTGAACAAGTCGACAAAAAGTTTCAGAACCGAGTGCGACGGTTGTGGCTCGTGATCAAATATCCGCACCGGATCCTCTGTGTTAAGTTAAAAGACAATTCAACCAATAATTTCTGACATACATACATTGCTGGTCCAAAGTTTGATAAACTTATAAAATTATAAAATATTCCAGTAAAGCATTACTCATTTCATATAATAGACATTTTCATATAATAGACATTAATTAATAATCTTATACTTTCACTTGGCAGAGTATGTATATAATATATATTTTGTGTGTGTGTTGCATAAAATTTACCTTCTCGATTGAAAAGAAACAAAATTTTTTCAGTGAAAGTCTTGGCTGCAGTTCGCTCACGTAAGGCGTGTAGAACGATATTCTCAGACGTTGTAAATTGCAAATTGTAGGATAATATTAAATTTATGAACAAGTCTGGGATTTGATCTTCCAGATCTGTATCGGGTGGTGTTTCTATTAGGTCCAGCAGGAACGATATAAAATCTGAACCAAGTTGTTCTGTAACAGAATAACAGTAAGGAATATATATTTTAATTTCTATTTTCAGTAATATTATATTATGTATGAGCTATTTAACTTAATACCTAAATGCGTAACTGGCATAGGTTCACCCATTGAAAAAATCATTGTAAGTAATAACGAAGAATAATTTAATCTTAATACATTCCTGGGATTACTCTTCATATCTCTGCAATAAAAATTTTTGTTATTATTTAAATATCGTATTAATTATTAAATGTCTTAAATACCTCGCTAGTTCCATTGGTAAAATACTATTTAACATTATAGTTAGAACCACTGGATCTAAACTGCACATAACGCCAAAGGATTGCAACAACAATTGTCTAATGGTCCATCTCGTCTCCATCTGATAATATTGTATCAATATTGTTACACCATTGTATCGATCTTGTCTTAAAACATATCTCGACACATTTGAGTCAGCATTAGTCTGAAAAGATACATACGCAAACATTATTTAATAATAAAATTAAGTGAATTATATTTATACCACATTTTTAGTATTAACAATCATTATGCATATTTTATAAGATTAAATTAGGTAATTATACACTTTTAAATGCGTTTACATAAATTTGGAATAATCTTAAATGAGGAAAAATGTCAATAATCAAGCTATAATAATAAAAGTTAAATTTAATACTAAGCGTGTGGTGTCAATACAATTCAAGTCGCAGTACTTAAAACAAAAGTATACCAATATTTCGGTTAATTCTTTGATGTATTCCACGATGATGGATTCATCTTCATAAAGCATCCAACTTCTTTGCTGTGAATCTTCCTTGCATGAAGTCAGTTCAGTAAATATAATTTTCAACCTATTAGCATCGTAAGTTTCTTCTATACTCATTTTTGACACGGTCAATGGTGTTTGTAGCTGATGCAGCAAGGCATCGAGGTAATGACTTACAGTATCTGGCAGCAACTGCCGCAGGCTAGACACTACGACTGTGACTGCTACCTTTGACATTTCATGACTAAGTTGAGTGTTTTTGCGTACTTGATCGAGCAGTTGGTAAGCGCTTCGCGAGTTAATGGCTTGCAGAGAATTGCTCTTAATCGGCGAGCTGTTCTTAGCAGGCGAGTTGCTCTTATTTGGCGAGTCGCTGCACACATTCTGTATGCTGCCTTGGGAGGAGCTTTTGCGTACGTCCGTAATCGGCGGTAACTGGATCTTCTGCACAATGTCCGAAGACGACTGACGAGGAAGCGATTGCACGCGTTGCTCGTCCCCGTTCGGCCGCTGACATTGCGCGCTCGCTTGTACATGATCCGCGTTATTGCCGCGAAGAGTCGTCTGCGCCGTTGCGTAAGAAGCATTGCTCGGTGCCGATCTGACATCCGCTTCCGTATTGTCACAAGTAGTCACGGATTGTGTCTCCTTAGGAATAATGCCGCAATCTAAATCTGGCGGTTTAGGCGCTTGTCTTTTGGACTTTTTGGTCAGTTCGACCTGTTTCTTTCTTTCTATCAGCTTCGCTAGGAGATCCTGCTTATCGGGCTGCACCGCGTCGCTGTCTTTCTTAATTTCTGTTTCCAAAGTCAGTATACAATCTTCCAAAAAGTCAATCAGGAACTGGGGCTGCGCCTGCGGGATTAACCAGCAATATAATAATCGCATGTGTCACGAAGCAAGTTTTACCTTTGATGAAAGTAAGGATTGAAGCGTAAAAGGAAAACGACAGAAGAATGTCATTCATACAAAGCTTCTAGAAGGCATAAATTGAAAGTACCCATAAAGAACATTACATCGTTGCAAGGTTGCTATAATATTCTACGCTACATGGGAATGTAATATCCATTCCCCTTTTAAAACGCCTCTTTTACGTTCCGCTGTTTCAATTTACGTTTCCTAGAAGTCTCGTTTATGCCTCTGTCACTATCCACTCCATTTATGCTGCGACCCTTACTTTCGTCCGGAACGCACCTTCACAGAAGTAATATAATTGGATGGTATGTAGCCCAGTCGTCCCCCTCGGTTCACAACTTGCCACCAGTTCTTCTGCTTGACGTTACGCTGCAGCAGAATGAAATACTCGCCCTCCCGGAAGCTGAGGGTCTTGGCGAACGTGGCCTTGAAGTCGTACAGGGCCCGAACCATCTCGTAGCTGTCCGCAGCTGCAAGTGTGCGAAGTGTAAGGAAGAATCCGCTCGAAGGAGACAGAAAGAAAATCTATCTAACATAGGAGCGCGACGCTCCGCGACACGGGACGAAAATACTCGGTGCCGTACTCACCTAACCTCGCCGCGCTGTTGTCGTCCATCGTCGAAAGCGTGAGTGAAATGCGATAGTCCCGACGGCGACAACGCCCAGGTGAAAACCGGAACCCCGTAGAACCGCCTACTTACTTTCGTTCGCGCCTGGGCATCGCATTTCCCTCCTACCTGCCTTCTTCTTCCGTCAATGGCTTTTCGCCGCGACCGGCCGCTCCGTGTGTGGCGTGTGTTGGTGTGTGTATATGTACATACATACACCACACTGCCGCTGCGCACACCTGATCGGCGCTTATCACCGCGAGATCAGCGCTGAATACTACCGCCCAACTGCATCCATTCACTCGAATCGTTCGCTACGCACGAGTTGTAAATTCCCGCGAAATTATCGATCGCGATAAGATCGTTCCACTCGACCTGTCCGCCTCTTACTGGAACTTTAACTTGCACAACGATAAGCGTATCAATATTACGGAAGCAATATTAGATATAAATGGAATAAATCAATTTTGAATTATTAATATATCTTGTTACTGTTGTATGAAATTTACCTTCTCTGTTGAAAAGAAATGCATTTTTTTTGAAAAGCAATTACATTTTTTAAATGTAATTGGCACATCGGAATTTTTCATTATAGCGCTTTTTTATCGCAAGCTTATCGTCTCTGATGAACCTAAAGTCTTGCAATGATAAAAACAGTTCCAATAAATGGGGACTTTTTTTGCGATTGCATCCTTCTTTTTTTTTCTTCCACTCGACTTTCCAATCTAATAACTTTGATCTAGAATTTATCTGTAAACATCGATCATTTCTTCGAAATGACGAGAGAACTTATTCAAACGATTTTTATAAATATTTCTACGGGCGCAAATACTTGTTTCTTTTTTATCTTTTTCTAAAAAAATAATTTTTTTTATTTACAGTGATAGCAGAAGATTAATAAATGTGAAAAATTTATTGATAACTTTTATAATACATTTTAATATCTCTATTATTTATTTATATATAAATAGATTAAATTCTATGTGT
Source organism: Tetramorium parvispinum (assembly GCA_011638315.1). Classification (NCBI taxonomy): domain Eukaryota; kingdom Metazoa; phylum Arthropoda; class Insecta; order Hymenoptera; family Formicidae; genus Tetramorium; species Tetramorium parvispinum. Next base: position 4,464 of record VBVR01001412.1, on the reverse strand, counting down.
GTAAAATTATAAGTCTCAAAGATGTCACAGATTATCCCGAGTCAAACATGCCGACACCCAGCAGTAAATTTCTACGTGAAAAATGTAGTGCTAGAACAGATGAGTTTTTGGTCGCAAAGGTACGCAGTAGATAGGATTCCGAGTTAGTCTTGACATCTGGATTGTGCGAAACATTAACGTCTTCCAAACTCATCTCCTCAGCTAATTTTGTGAAATCCCACAATTTCAGTGTATAGTCTAAGGAACCTGACGAAGCGATGCACTTGATTAGAATTTGATACATATGTTTTTATTTAATCTGCATAAAATTATGAATTTATGGATAGTGCAAGTACCTGAGACTAGAACATTGCCATCTCGACTAAACGATAGACAGTGAATATTAGCCATATGACCGGATAAGGCCGCGACAAGGTGGCCGTGTGCCAAATCCCACACGAGCACACGGTGATCCGCACCAGCTGATGCTAAAAATCGACCCTCTGTTGAGAAAGCTAAAGAAAAAATCGGCTCCTTGTGCCCAGTCATCAATCGGACTTGACTGCCAGTTACGCAATCCCATAATCTCACGGTCATATCACTCGAACCGCTCGCAACATAATTCGAATTCGGATGAAACTGAATTACCTATAAAAATAATGTAATTAGCAGATGATTATTTAACAGTCAAGCAATTAGATTAATGCCAGGAAACGTTAACTCACATCGACGTCTGAGTAATGGCCAGCAAATATTCGTAATGGCTGATGAGAATCGGTCGCCCATAGTCTGGCAGTTTTGTCGTTCGAGGCGCTTGCAAAGTAATAACCATGCAGTGAGAATTTTACGCACCACACGGGAAATAGATGACCTTTGTAACAAACGACACATGTCCATGTGTGCAGTGACCACAGTCTTACTGTGAACAATCAAAATTATATTAAGTTATTATATAAATAAAATGATTTATATCACATTGATAAGTATATTAATTTAGTATATTACATTACACTAAATAATTACACTAAAATTTTTATTACATTTCCTTGTATTAATATTAGAGATATTAAGAAAAATATTCTTTACACATATTAATATATATATATATATATATATATTACAACAATATATACATATCATTATATTACAACAATATATACATATCATTAAATTTTTATATATATATAAGAAATATCAAGTAATACAGACCTTAGAGATGACGCGATTCTATGCTAACGTGAGTGATCAGTAACTCTATCAAATAGAAACTCGAATTTGATTCTGATCTCGCATATTAACGTGTGAATTAAAAAGTGTGCGTCATATCAATATAATAATATCATCTCACTTGTAGTGTCTTCTGAAGATGAAAGCAGTAGATTTCTATCTGGGCTAAATGAAAGGCTGTAAATTGGTCCATTGTGGCCATAGAGATGTCTCGCAGTTTCGGATCCTCGGTCATCCATCATTCTAACCAATACATCATCTATAAAAAAATTTTTTATGCATTTCAGAACAATGTAAGCCAAGAAAATTAATTAATTTCTCTTGATTACCTGCTTCTCTATTAATGTCCTGTAATGATTCGCCCGTTTTCATCAATCTCAGTTTTTGTGGAAGTAGACTCCATACCTTTATACCAGAATCACTAAATCCGATAGCTAATAAACTGGAGTCTTCCGCTACTTCTGCCGCTGTTATACTAAACATTATGTAAGAAAATTTGCAAATGAACATCGAAGAGAAAATTTCATTTTATACTTACGTATAAGCAGTGTTTAACATTGTATAAAAGCATATAGATGGTAATGTATCAGGCCCAAGGACAACTCTCTTTGATGCTTCTCTCAGTGCTTTAATTTTTTCCATTTTATCTGCATCTTTCCTAAATTGAAGATACGAGTTACATAAAAAATAGAAACAGCTTGCTGATTCTTTGAGCAGACAGAAACCCAACAGAAGCAAGTGATTAAAAGATCATTGAAGCTGCAAAATATGTATATCTTACAGATTAGGTAACGGCATTCTGCCGACTGGTGGTGCATTCGGATCAGATTTAGTCTTCTTTGAAAACAATGGGTCCTTCTTAGCTTTTTTCTTTTTCGGTTTGTCTCCATCTCCACCAGCTGTGTCATCTTCCTCTTCTTCAGCTGGTGCTACACACTGAATATCAGGTTCCTTTAGAAGTCCATAATAGACTTTGGCCTTGTTATCTAAATTTCAACAATTTTGTTAATATTTTTCTATAGAACATAAGAATAAGAAATAATTCTTCTCTTATGGATACGAAACCATTTTATTACCTTGCCTGGTAGCCTCTCCTACCATAGCTCCAGATGTTGCTTCTATCTGTTGTTTATTGCGAGCAACTCCCTCGTACATATCAAAGTAGAGATGCTCCTGAATAATGTTTAGTAAAACGCTGTGTTTCTTTTCTTGCAAATGTCGTTTTAGTATTGAAAGCGTATCCCTTGACATTCTGATTATAAACTGATTAGATCTGCAAATAAATGATACGTTTAACGTATAATGCTGCAAATAGATGATACATTTAACATATAATGTTGATCACACTCTGTTTCTGTACTCACTTAAAAGTATCGGTTAATTCATTCCCTGCCATTTGCTCCCGTTTTGTCACATTGGACAATCTCTTCAAGTCATCCTGATAATATTCTTCTAACTTTCCACTGAATTTCTCCATGAGTTGCTTTGCCTCTTTGGAATGATTGTTGTAAACCAATTCCAAATACATGTGCACCAAAACTGGATACAATATGGTTCCCAGCTCATGCTGTCATTATATACACGTACATATTAATAAATATAAATTATATCACATAATATTATATAAAATAAATATAATTGTATCTGTTTTATCGTTGTACTTGATAATACATACTATATATCGATGGTAACTTTAGCTTACCTTATAAATGTCCAAAGCTCCTTCTACAAACTTTTTCAATTCACCGTACGCTTTCTCATATTGCGCAGGGTCTCCCTCGCTTTTGTAAGCAGAAAGCACGCTAGTCACATCAGAATCAGATTGCTGAGCGTCGTCGATCGAGATATCAGTGAGATTAGCTTCCTTTCTAAACAATTCCTCAGTTCCCTAAAAATATAAAGCAATAAATATTACATAGCATTCGTTTCCAATCATATGTGTGACGTCATCTATTTATTATATACATAGTTCTGTACTTTTTTTTATAACTGAATAATGTCCATTTCTACCTACAGATTAATCTTAATCGGCTTAATTCACTTTTTTCCTCTTTTTAAAACCAGAAAAAGATAAAAAGTAAATTCAACTGATTGTGAAATTAAAGTTAATTTACATTGGAAAAAAATAGGCATTAATGTGCTTAAAATGAACTCTCCATACTCGAAGTAAGATTGGTATATGCTTAAAATTTGGTGAGCAAAAAAAAAAGAAATTTTAGTGTAGTCTAGCGATAAAAAAGAACCTTACAGTTATTTCCAACAATTCTAACAAAACAACACCGACAAACGTAGGTTAGGTTTTTTGACGCGCGTCTGAAAGTAAAAAAAGAGTGATATCCTGACTTACTTTCAAATTGTACTTCTTCAAAAGCTGCAAAACAGCGATCATAGTGCTCTTATCGTTATCCATATTTACACGATATCTTTATTAACAACCAAGGAAAACAATCCTCAAAAATCTTTCACAAAATTCCTTCGCACAACGTCGGAAACCTCTCGGAACCGACTGAGCCGACTGAAGTGTAATAATAAAGGACATTAGTCCCTCGCCGCCACGCGGCGCTACAGTCGCGATTATATCGACACTTAATCGACAATCGCGAGATCGATAAATGCGATTATCGCTGGTCGATTTCGAATCGCGGTCGATCGTAGAACGCGCGACAAGACAAACGATGTTCAAGTCGTTGCAGCCATTTTCTCGTTTTCCAAAGGCCCGCGTATTGCACACGGGAAACGAGAATCATTAAAGTCGGTCTCTTCCACGCCGGACGCGCCCGTTGTAGCCTGTTGTACTTTACGTGCGGCCCAGTCGTTATCGCGATACCTCGCCGGCGAATTTCGAAGTTACTCGGTGCGATTCAGTGCGATTGTAGATGGGCGTCGCGCGTTACGCGCCGAGACAGTTGAATTTTTCATTCGAAACGCCGCGAATCAATTCGGAGGATCCTCACAGGTATCAATCATCAGATCATCTCACCACAGATCCGAAGTCGATCAACGAGATGCGACAGATGCGCGATCGTTATCAAGTACGTAAATTTTAATCAAAGATATTAAGTTAAGATATTAAACGCGGAGAAAAATGTTTTGCATTATGAACCAAAAATTTCGTTGATATATTAGACAATTATTTAGTTGCTGTAAACAAATATGTTATTTTGTTTATATCTTGTTAAGTCGTTTTGGTTTAGAGCACAAAACAGAACTGTTTAGAGAACAAAACTGTTTTGTTCTCTAAATCAAAATGATTTAACA
>VBVR01001411.1:0-30834 GCA_011638315.1 Tetramorium parvispinum | reverse complement strand
CATATATATATATATATATATATGTGAATCTTATTTTTACTTTAATACATTGTCATGTTTGTTACGATTGTTCTTAGATTGGAGCAATTTGAGCAGCGCCGTTGCGTTAGTGTTGTTAAAATGGATTTACACGGGCAAAGTATCCCAGGAACACCTAACGTTGGATCTGATGAAGGCGGCGGCTGGTTTTCAGCTGGCTGAGTTGGTGGATCAGTGCGAAAGATATCTGATCGGAACAGTGGGATTGAAGAATTGTGTAGGATTGTACTCGGCCGCCGAGGAACTGGGCACTCTGAAATTGAAGGAGCATTGCAGCTCCTTAATTTCAGCGCATTGGGTAAGATTGCAAATGCCGGGGTAACACTATTATTAGATTAAAATATTTGTACATCTTGCAGGAAGATCTAACAGGTGAAGATTTTAAGGAAATGCCAGGTTCTTTGCTGTACAAGTTACTGCAAACCAAGAGTAAATATCCTTTACACGCAGCAGTACGTTTGATGCGCGAAGATGTCGTATTTCTGTACTTGGTGGAACACAACGCTGAGGTAAGTTTTCTCTCTTTTCTCTTGATTATTAAAAAGCCAATTGATGCAAATATACACTGAAATAAATTTTATTAAGATGATTTTAAATTAACTATTGCAGTACATAATTATACACAATTATATTGCACAATTCATATAATGTATGAACATAATATAAAAATATTGTACAGAAATTTAATATTATAATTCGTCATCGTTAAATATCTTAAATTTAATAATGTCGTTACAATTTACATGTTCACAGCTCAGTTTGAATGTTAAGTATTTGCATGCATAAAGTATATTCACGAACACTTGATATAAATGATAATTCTGGTTTTAATAGTTTTTGGCAGTGCTTATATACATAAGTGGCAGATAAAATATTTCTTACTATAAATTTTAAAGATCACTCCAAAGTATTTTCATTTTCATTTTTTTTTTCCATTGAAAGACATATTCCAAATTATAAATATCGAAATAGAAATTCACAAATTTCACAAAATTAAAAATAAATTATTTCATATAACAGTTTTATAAAATAGTTATTTATAGTCATTCATACTAGATAGGCCTCTATTTCTGTATTGTATGATACGATATTTGTTAGGAAGGATCTCTGCATTCACATAATTAACAGGAGAACCTTGCTTGCACAAAACTTTCGTACGAATTGCACTTTCTTTTAAGTAACACATTATGTGCTATAAACTATGAAGTTTTACAACAATTTTATAATTAATAGCATTAATATCGTTGCATATATTTTGTTAAACATCCCGATTTGCGGGGGAGATGAGTTGCACAAATGAAAACTGCAGAAACAGTATTCGGGTGGGCCAGTAGGTGCGCCTCTGTGTTCTCCAATAAAGCAACCCTCATCGTAAGCGGATTTTATGACCTCTTCTTTTTTGTACCATTGTTTATCGGCGTCGTTATAAGTGTGAGACGTATATTTCTGAGGCGCACAATCTCGTTGAACAGTGGTCACGATAGATGCTGAAAGAAATTTTATAAATAAATATTTACTATCGTTTAGCGGTAACGCTTGCGACGGTCGTCTACCTACTTTTAGACTTGTATTCAACAGTTCTCTTCATACAAAGCGTCGAGCTAGGACAAAACACCTGGAATTTGGCACTCTCATCAAAGTGAGAACAAAGCATATCTGTATCATCCGGATTTGTGAGTGTCATGAGACATCTGAAGCACGTAATACCTTCCGCCTGTGCTGGTGAACCGTCTATAAATTTCAAAATGTTAATCTCACATTCTCACTGTCGTTATATCGATACTATAGTAAGAAATAATATAGGAACATACACGATAGAATATTGACACATAATATCATAATCTGCAGATTTAGCTTAAAGTTGTACATTTTATTCATGATATCATTCGTATCTCATCAAGGAATTAATACTTAAATCAGTAATGAGGTATTTACTTGATCACCTTACTTCAGGAACACAGATAGAACCTGAAACAATATTTAAATTAAACTTAGATTAACATTTTGTTCCCTTCTCTTCAAGATTAAGATTTCACCAACCATTTAAAATCGAAGATATTCATTTCCTAAGTAATCTTATCGTGCACAGAATTAAATGCCCCTTATAGATTATAGATAATCGCTCTTTAATACGTCGACAGATCTCTGGTATTGAGATTCGTTAGAGAAAACTACTAGATTTCACCGCTGGATGATCCTCCGTGTCCGCCTGATGTTTATAAATCAGAACTTTCCGGTCTCATTATCCACCTAATTAACGTGCATATCGACGTTCGCCGCCAAATAGAGCGGCAGGCATACGGTGCCCACCTATCACAGGATTTCGTTTGCGTAACGATGCATCGTAATTACTTGCTTCACGATACCGTCGCGGTCGAGGACCCGCCTCGCGCGGCAACACATCAGAAACGTGGGGAACAACGACGACTGTTCGACTGGCTGGTTGCGGTCAGTTGGGCGTATCGCGGGCCACGTCATCCGCCTCGACGGTGCTTTAATGCTCCCCCGGTCTTCCATGTATATCAGAAAATAATCTTCATACTTCCTCCACTTTTTCACGCTGACCCGATATCGTCCGTGCCATTCCAGGCGCGTGCACACACACACGCGTGCACATGTACACATGTGCACGCGCGAGCGCACGGCATCGCGCTGATAGCAGTGGCTCTCAAATCTTGTCAGCTTCTGCAATCGTTGTATTATGAGTCATGACATGACTTGACATTCACGCTTTAAAACTAAAATATTTGAAACGCTTCTTTAAAGACATGTTCATTTGAAATGCAAACAAGTATTTAATTATGACGTTTTTTTAAATAATTTTTAATTATTGTAATGAGATGTAGTCTATTCTTGTATTTATATATAATAAAATTTACAAACACAGTTCAGCTTTCAAAGCTTACACTTTATTTTGGCAATAAAATGTAAGCTTTGAAATTATATCTCGTTTTATAAAATAATCTTTAATTTTTCAGAGTTCTTTAATTTTTAAAGAAACTGAAGAAGATGAATTTTGATATTTTCTGTTTCTTGATGATAACGTTGCGACTATTTATGTTTAGCTTCCGAAGGCAGTCAATGCTGTGGATCACAAAGGAGAAACGGCTTTAGAAGTTGCTCTGAAAACTCGCCAGCCATCTCTGGCACGCACCCTGGTCGAGCACGGGGCGGATCTGAGCGCGAAGGATGCGAGGGGTCTTTCTCTTCTTCATTCGGCTATTTTAAAGGGTGACTCCTACTCGTCCGAATTCATAATCGAACAGCTGGAGAACAACGGTAGCGTGCAAAAGTTATGCGAGGCTGTGAAAATTAACGAGAGTGCGAAGAATACTGACCTTAAGCAATTGGAAGGCTGCACCGCCTTGCATCTAGTGGCGAAGCACAATACGGAAAACATGCTGGCGGTTGGGTCAAGATTACTTCAAGCGGGAATCGATCCAAACTTACAAGACCACAGAGGATGGTAAATTTGTCATCTCCTGTTAACTTTCTACTTAAAAAATTGTTAACTCTTATATTCTGCTTTTAGTAATAACAGTTAAATAACTGATAGAATTCAAAATAGAATTCGTAGCTTCTATAACTAAATATATCAAGATTATTCCTTTCTTACTTATGATTTCTTATCCTCCATATTTTTACAGGACGGCGCTTCATAGTTGTATCTCGGAGAAAAACGAAATGCTGTTCGATCTGTTACTCGAGGCGAAGAATATAGATGTAGATCAAATTACGAACGAAGATGACACACCGTTGTGTTTCGCGATGAAGACGGAACCCTTCAACGAATACTTTGCGTCGAAACTGCTAGCCAAGGGTGCTATACCGAATCCAACGTACGACGCCACCGGGGATACGTTGCTCCATATCTTGACACGAGAACGCCGAGAAGGAGCGGCGTTATTCTTAGTGGAATATTGTAATAATAATTTAACGAAAACCAACAACGAAGGTTTTACGATACTGCACGAAGTGTGCAAAGTTGGCTTAAAGGATCTGACTCGTGCTCTGTTAAGGAACGGACTGCCGACCGATGTCGTTACCCTTTCTACTGGCGACGCGCCAATTCATTTCGCCATTTCAAATCTGTATACTGACATAGTTGTCGAACTGTTGGACGCTACGAGCTCGGATTCGCAGTTGACCATTAAGAACAACGCGAACGAGACACCTCTGAGCTTGGCTATAAAGGCACCGTTCAAAAAGGGCAAAGACATCATGCTGGCTCTAATAAAAGCTGGAGCTGACGTGAACGAACGCAACGAAGAAGGCCTGACATTGTTGCATCAGGCGATACTGAAAGAGGATTCGGCTACGGCGATATTTCTGTTAGAAAACGGTGCTGACATGAACACAAAGTGAGTTTAATAATTAATTAAAACTTGCAGAGAAATCTATTTGCAATCACAGTCAATCTCAATATTATTAATTATATTTTTGTATGTACAGAACAGCCAATGGAGAAACGCCGTTACAACTGTGCGTACATTGTAGACTGGGCGAAGTGGTGGAAGCTCTTTGCAGACGAGGCGTAGACACTTCAATAGGATGCCCGTTGTGGGACGCTTTGGACTCGAATCAAGAAGACACTGCGTCAATCTTGGTTAAATACGGAGCGGACACCGATTGTTGGGGTCCGGGTCCCGATGGTTGTCAGCAAACATTGTTACACAGGGCAATCGACGATAACAAAGAGGATATCGCACAGTTTCTAATTAGAAGGTACACACATTTTTCAGTCAAGAAGAATAGAAAAAATGAGATAAATAATTCGATTATCACAAAAAATTATTTAAAATTCAAATATTACGTTTTATTTTTTTAAAATGATGATTTATTGTATCGTAGTGGATGCGACTTGAATGCTCCGAGGCGACCTGGTCTAAACGGTGCTGGCGGAGATGAGGCAAGAGACGAGTGCACACCATTACATTTGTGCTGCCAATGGGGACTGGAGCAAGTTGTTCAAACGCTCATCGAGCACGGAGCCGATGTAAACGCCCGCGACGCGGAGGGAAAAACGCCTGTGCACGTGGCGATACAAAATCAGCATTCGCAGATCATTTCTCTTCTGCTGTGCCATCCGAATATAGATCTGAATAAGAGGGATAAGAAGGGACTGACGCCTTTCGCAACCGCTCTGACAGTCCGCAATAACAAAGCTGCACAAGCAATATTGGAAAGATTACCTAAGGCCGCTGAGCAATACGACAATAAAGGCAGAAACTTCTTGCATACTGCCATACAGAAGGGTGATATGGAAAGCATTCTATTTTTATTGTCGATTCAGGTATGGTATTTAATTTATATAGATAGTTTATTGTATATAAAGCCAGTATCTGCAGCCGATCGTCTCTTTTTAGGTGGACGTAAATTCGAGAATACATGATGTAACACAAACGCCTCCCCTACATCTCGCAGCCGTGTCGGGCAACGAGATGTTGGTGCGAAGTTTGATTCTGGCAGGTGCTCGCGTCAACGATACGGATGCAAATAGGAATACCGCGTTGCACGTTGCTGCAAAAGCGGGACATGCCACTGTCGTTTCTGCGTTATTGCAAGTAAGACAGAAACACACGCTAAGTGCCGAAATCAATATTTGTGTCTATCTCGATACTCACGACAAACAATTCTTCGTTTATTTTTCGTAGAATAACATCAATTTCGACGCGATAAATGCGGATGGTGATAACGCGTTGCACGTAGCTGTAAGAGAAGGTCACGTATCAGTAGTGCGGGTGTTGTTGACCGAGTGTACTCTGGATGCGGAAGCAGTGAATCTCAAAGGTCGCAATCCTCTGCACGAGCTGGCTAGATGCGCGAGGGACAACGCTGCGACGATATGTGACCTATTTTTAGAATGCATGTCGCAATATCCAGTCAATAACGCAGGTACAGAGAAAACAGTGATAAAATTTTTTCGAAAGACTAAAATTATTCTAAAGAACATTTGTAATCTTTCTCTTAACTAAACTTTCTCTTAACTAAACTGTATACTATATGTGTCTACTGTATACTGTATGTGTCTACTACTGAGTTTGTATTTCAGACTTGGATGGAAACACGCCGTTGTTGATTGCATACATGAAGGGTAATGGCAATCTTTGTAGAACGCTCGTGAAAGCCGGAGCATGTTTAGGTTCGATGAACAAAGACGGAATTACGATCTTTAATTATCAAGTAGCGACGAAACAGCTATTGTATAGACTGTTAGACTCCCTGCCGCAAGAAGCGCCGTGGTCCGACAAGGATTGCTGCTTAGAGTGCGGAACAAAATTCTCTCTCACAATGCGCAAGCATCATTGGTACTGTTGGATCATTTTAATAGCAAAAATTTGAAAATGTACTGATCTTACAAGCAAATATACATCTTACTTCTCTTTTTTTTTTTCAGCCGGCACTGTGGACGAATTTTGTGCAGCAAGTGTTCCGGTCAGGATGTACCAATCTTGAAATTCGGCTTGAACAAACCGGTACGCGTGTGCAACGTATGCTTCGACGTATTGCTGGGTACCGGTTCTCTTCAGCCGTCATAATTCAAAATAAGAATTTATATATGATAACTGATGGAAGGAGATCATTCCAACGTTTTTTTATACGAAGAAGAAAAAACGGATACGAACTGAATCGAAAGTCTGTATGTGTAATTGTACGCCATTGATATTTTACGTATCCTATTGTATACATATTGTTCAGATTTGTTAAAACTATCTCTAGAGTTGAAATACAGATGAAGAAGAAATCGCGTGTCAATATAATTTCCATTTATAATAAGTTAATCTTTTATTGCTAGCATTTGATTATATATGTACAACGCTTGAGAGAAATTTTTCAGCTTTAACATTGCAAACAACGGTTGGCTCCTTACGGGAATAGTATGCAGTTACTTAAGTTTACTGAACAGAGTCTTGGCAGCGCAATGGTCTACGCATTGCACGTAATCGAGGATCTCTTCTAGACAAGTTTCCTCCGTGTTGGATCTTGAATTAACACGGTCGTTACACGTGTCTAATTTCTCCTTGAAAGCGACACATTTTGGTTCTTCGCTGCATTTCTCCTGCAAAAAGAAGTGAAATGTTAATTAAAATGACAAATATGTTAAATCATCATAAAAATATTTAACACCAATTTACTAACTTTGACATTTAATTTAATTGTATTAACAGCGATTTGAATCGAACTGAATCTTAATTTAGTTGTTTTATCTCATTAGGAAAGTATATTCATGTAGATTATAAAAAGGAATTTTGCAGAAGCTTGTATTCCTTTCCAGCTTTATTAAATTACCATTTTTATTATTAAAAACCAAAACCGAATACCTGCATTTGAAAAAGTTCTTTGATTAAGATTTTTTTCAAAACAGACAAAACGTATACAAGTTATATAACTCAACAAATTAATAACTCTACACTACTACTATAATATAATTCTTATCGAATGTGCTTTACTTCAAAAAATTGGCATTTGAACGCGTTCGAAAGACAAAACATTATGTAACGATTGTCATCACTTACACGAAGTACTGTCTGCGGATCTACTAGCTCCTCTTCCTCTCCCTCGTCGGCCTTGACTACCGGCAGATAACGCTTGAAGAAGTTTTGTATATTTGACATTTTTTTAATTAATATTCTATCGCGTGGAAGTCAATTGTCACACTTCTCCGAAGGAAGGAGTTCCACGAGATAATTGCTTACAATAACCACAACTTCAGAACGTTCGGGAAGAATGATTATCACGATATATCGATTGATCGATATTTAACACCCTCTATGTATCGAGAGTTGACGAGAAGGTGTAATGACCAATCGACTGTCGGAGCACGAAATAGCGCGGAATGATTGGCTATACTTCTAATGTCTATTTCTATCAATACAAATTAATTTGAATTTTGATTTAAATTTGTTCTACATTTCTTCCAATTCTCTTAGGACTAGTAAAAGATGGAAAATAAATTAAATCGAGATTAAAGTTAATCTACATTGATAAAAATGGATATAAATACGAGAGAGCCATTTGCTGCAACATTCACGCTAGGAGCGTTCACAAACCGATTGAAAATCAATCGCTGGCGTTCTGCCGGGTGAATTAAGCGCCGATCAAATTAATTGGAGTTTGCTCAAAGTCACCCTCGGTTCCACGCGTGGTGCGAAGGGAGCAAGCAAACAAATTGGAAACATCCAGTAGCAATTAATTTTGTAATTCGACAGGAAAAGAAAGAGAAATAAGCGCGTTGGCGCGCCCGGGAGCGCATCGAACGTCGAACCCCAAGCCCAAGAGCCGGCTCGCGCGAGCGGGTTTACGAGCGCACGCACGGGGGGATGCGCCAAGTGCGTCTCGCGTGCGCGAATGGACACGGCCAGCCAAACACGCTCAGGTGCGTCAAACACCGCGCTGCCAATCGAGAGAAAAAGAGAGGGAATCGCGCGTGTCGCGACGGGTCAGTGAGCGAGAGGGACAAGGAGAGAAAGAGAGAAAGAGAGGTAGAGAGGTAGAAAAACGTCGAGCCGTACGCCGTACGTTTCGTCACGTTTCTCAACACAGCGGAGACCGCGAGCCGTCAGCGGTGGCGAAACGACGGCGGGACGGTCGAGAGAACGATCGGTTCGATAGCTCGATAACGAACCGAGGCAGTCGAGGCTCGCGGGGACGCCGCTCCGTTGCGCACCGTCGCTGGACCTTACGAAACTTAGACGATCCCTGGCGCACCGAGGAACAGCCAAGGAAATCGCAACGTAACTGAATAAGGGTCTAAAGGTTCTGGTGGAGGAGAGGGAGAGCGAGAGAGTGAGAGAGAGAGAGAGAGAGAGAGGAGAGAGAGAAGGAAGAACGGGAGAAGCAAAGGAGAGTGTGGGAGACCGAGACAGAGAAGTAAAGAAGTAAAGAGAGCGAGTTTCGCTGGTGCGATCGACGCTGCTCCGCACGGAGACTCCCGACGGCGAGGGCGGCCCTCGGTTAGCCGTCGCGCAGGCAACCCAACCTAAAAGGTGCGCCGAGTAGGCGCCTTCGAGGTTATGTGCCGTTGAGAGGCCACCGCTTAGACCGTAAGTCTGGGATCCGACGATTTTCCGCTTTTTCGATCTCCGAGGATGCCGTGTCGATAACGCCGCACCGGGGATCGTATCGATCCAGTGACGACGGTTTCGCGTTCCCGCGACGAGAGGATGCGTCCGTCGGCGGCCAAGTTGTCAAGGTTCCTTCGCGTGATCGTAGTCCTTAACACAGTTGCGCGCGTACGATGAAAGAGAGAGGAGAGAAGGTATCGCCGATGCGCTTGTAACGAACTATAAAGCTAGGACTGCATGCGTACACGATTATTTTGCAGTTGCTGTTGACTCCATCTCGATCATGTAATCGCGCGTCTGCAGATGTAGGAGAGGCCGTTTGACGTTTCAACAACGAATTCGCTATTTTTGTAATTCAAGTTGATTACTTTTAAGTGATGAACAGAGTGATGCGCGAAAATTGTGTCGCACCCGGCCCGCACGTCGATTTGTGTCAACGATTTGTTTGATCGCGGCGGTAGACACGCTTCTCTCGAGGGATGTGAGTAAGCGATGAGTCGCGCCGCAAGTTGATTCGCATTCAGCCGTAATATTGTTTAAAGTTTTGGTTAAATGTTTACGACAGCGGTTCATGTGACTGGATGATGCTCGGAGGCAATGAACGGCATGGAGAGGCATGGTCATGGACATGGACATTCACACGCGCACTCGCATCGTCATCGCCATTCCCATGGCAGTTCTCAGAGCACGTCGCAGAACTCGAGTCAGCCGTCGTCGAAGCACAGCCACGGCCACGTGACACATTCGCAGAAGGACACGGCCGTGCCCGCGGCAACCCCGAAGGCCCAGAGGAACTTTAAGTTGCTGGTCGATCCGTTTTTGGTTAAGGGAGCCGCGAGACTATGCAGATACGATGGGACCGTCCCGGGTGACCCGACGTATCCACAAGTTCAGCCGCGAGATCCCAGATCGCAATTGACAAGGATCTGGACTCGTCTTGAGCAGCTCGATCTACCTGTACCTAGATTTAAGATCGATTCCAATTACTGCGGCGAGCCGCCACCGCTGGAAGTGACGTTTTGCCATTTAAACGACAATATTGATAAGACGTTTCTGACAAACATGGTTCAGAAATTCGGGTCTATAGAAGAGCTTACTATTTATTATCACCCACTAACCAATAAACATCTTGGCATAGCGAGGGTGGTGTTCGAGTCTACCAAGGCATCCAAGGCATGTGTAGAAAAATTGAATAATACATCTGTGATGGGGAAAGTTTTAAGGGTGTTTTTAGATCCCTTTGGGGAAGAATGCAAAAAGATATTCGAGGAATTAACTGTGGAGAAGAAACCTGAGAAGAAGGTGGAGAAGGAGGTACCGAAGCCAGAGCCTGAGCCAGAGAAACATCAAACACCGGTGGAGAAAGCTTTGCCCGAGGAGAGGGATGATTTTAGAAATAGTAAGAAAGCTATTCTGAATATAGACAAGAGCAGAGAGCCATATGTAGAAAATTCAAGATATAACAAATATAGGGACTACCCTACACCGAGTGGCAGTACAGGTAGTGATTTGGGTTACGGAACAGCGCCCAGTGAACTGAATTATTCTAGTAATTATTCTCAGAACTCTACCCCGGCCACAAATTACGACTTTTACTACAGCAGTTATCATCATCAGCCTCCAAGTAGCTACCTAGCCAGCATTCCGCAGAACGTGTCGCAAAATATACCGATTCAACAGAACTCGAATGTATGGTGGGGTAACAATTCTGGATCAGCGGGATATTCAACCTCGACTTCCGTCTGGCCGATTCAACAACACGCGACAAATTTGGATGGTGCTGGTTCCAATGTCACGCCGATTAACAATAAGACTTCCAGTGCAAAGACGCATCACACTCCTAAAAAAGAGAAGGAGAATCAGACTACGGCGAAGAGCACGCCGCGTGATTCTCCCGATGAAACTCGCAAGACGCTAGATTTAGATACGAGAATCGCTATGTTGCTGAAGGACAAAGCAGGCGGGATGGCACCTCCTTTTTTACAATTTGGCAGCGACTCGGAAGACGACAAGAAATCTCAACACGGTGACAATGAAATGCTGTCAGAACCTCCCAGTCCCTTTCTTTCACACGAAATTTACAAACAATGTTTCGATAAGGTAGTAGAGAGAAATAAGGAACGAAGGAAAGCTCACGAGAATAGCATTAGTCAGTTCTCCGTGGACGAGGACTTGGGTAGCGTCATAAGTTCCAGTGAAGATGAAGCTTTGTTAGGAAGTTACAGTCCAGCACCCGATGACCATGAACCGGAGCCACCTAAGGAACCACCTCCACCTCCACCACCCGACGACGATAGAATGTCTCTGAGTCCTTTAAGTTCAGGAGATGAAAAAATTGAAGAAGTGAGATTATTTGTACATATGAATTGTGTAGTAGAAATGTGTGTAGAAATATGTGTATTCATTACATACATGCCTATTTTACTTATAAATATCTTCTTGATAGATAATACCGCAGACTGAACCTTCGAATCAACTATATCCGGCAGCTGGTTATCCAGGACACTTGTCTCATTATCCCTCTAATGACGTTTATAACTGGCCGCGACCGACGCAGTATCCTTACCCTTATGGAACGACTTATTTACAGAGCCATTATCAACCCAACACTGCGTCTTTCTCGGCAACAATTGGAAATCATCAAGGAACAAATTATTACTCTTCTTTTCAATCTCGGTTACATGCCATGGCAAACTATAACATCACAAAAGATCCACAGGCAAGATTTATGTTACATAGACGTGCAAACGTGAACTTTGTATTTTTTTTGCGATTTGTCTATCAGGAAACTGTTTAAAATATTCCTGTTTAGGGACCTACCATCAATGGAGTGTTAAGTAGAGTTGTGAATGAACTAAAACAAATTCTAAAGAAGGATTTTAATAAGAAGATGATTGAGAACACGGCATTCAAACTGTTCGAAGTTTGGTGGGACGAAAAGAAATCGGAGAAGAATCAAACTCAGGGTAGCGGCGATAACATTATTGTCAATAATACGACGAAAGAGGATGTGAAATCGCAAGGATTGTCATCATTATTAGAACAAGCGACACCGTTAGGGCTCAATTATGATGGTTTTGGTTTGGGTATCAGAGCTAGTATGCCAAAGATGCCTTCATTCAGGGTAAAATGATTTTATTATTCATGTTTTTTCTCGGTAACACTGAATCTTATTTATTAATTAATTTATTTTTATTCAGCGCAAAATCAAAGCTCCAAGCCCGTTACCACAGGATGAGGACAGCCGGCAATCAGGTCACGCTGATATGGAAACAATTGAAAGTGATAGTGATCTGGATGTATCCTCTGTACAAAAAACGAAGAAACCGATTACTTCTCTTCCAACCGTTTCTTCCTCATCTACTGCATCTTCATCGGTCGAAAGTAGTAGCGAGGATATTAGTTCCAGTGAATCTTCCGATAGTTCGAATGAAAGTTCTGACGAGGAAGGTTTCGAGGATGAGGTGCGTATAAAACGTAAATGAACAAAGTGATTTAAAAAGATATATTACAGTTATGCTAATTAAAAATGTATTCGTCTTTTAGCAAGATACAGATAGCCGAATGTCCGATCATAGACCTTTGGCTTGTAATAGCGAGGATCCTGATATACTGATGGAACTCGCGATCCAAAGGTCTCTAGACTGTCCCACGCCAACCGGCAGAGAAACGCCGGTGCCGGATATCAAAATTAAAGATCAAAATTCGAACGAGTTTCCACAGATTGAAGACAGTGATAATCTGGATAGTTCGTTACCTTCTCCCATCAGATATGAAAGCGTTAAAGAAGAGGAAATAATTTCTGAAAAATTGCCTGTAACGGAAGAAAAACCGTTTGACGTGTGTAGAACCTTGGACAAGGAGATGAAGGATACATCGAGAATCACTGAGGATAAAGGAACGCAGAGCGACATTAAACCTATGTCGATGGTAACGTCGGCCGTCGTCAAAGACGAAGCATTACCAGATATGCAAAAAATGGAGAATTCGGCCGCGGAAGCTCTGATGACTTTAGCTGGGCGGGATAATATTATACGGCATAAGAGTCCGGGTCCTATACAACCTAACTTTATCAGAGCGTTGCAGACAATGTCATCGAAATACATCAATGACGAACCTATCCTGAAGGATAATGAGAAGATTGAGATGTTTAGTGAGATTCCTACAACCGACTCGGAGGAAGAGAGCTTAGAAATCAGAAGATTAAGGTCAGTTAGTTTTTAATGTTGAATAATTGTTTTTCTTTGCTTATTGTAGTACATATTACTATAATTGTAGTATTCAATGATTTGTGATAACAATGTTTTTTATAGGTATCAAGCAGAAACAGAGCTTCGATTGAATGGACAGCGGACACCGAGTTCGCCTGGCTCTCAGGCATCGCAAGTATATATGGAACATTCGTACTCATTGCCACCTGCACAACCAGAGCCGGTGGAACCGGTGATACGTGTACCGCCAGCCTCGATGAAAGTAAAACACCCGAAGATTGTCAAATTAACGAAATCGAAAGACAATACTCACAAAATCGAGAAACAGAAATCCAAGAAATATACAAAAGTGCACAGCAGTCATCAGAATCACGTGGGAGAGAAGGAAAATATCCGGAATGATTATATATATGACAAGTTTCTTAAACAGGTTCCAGAGCCGACTGTCACGTACAAAGAACGAGATCTTATGTCGGAAATGGCTATTTTGTACGAGTTTTTAACTAGAGGAATAGATGCGGAGGACGTAGAATATTTGAGAAGAAGTTATGAAGCTTTATTAGCGGACGATACTCAAGGTTACTGGTTAAACGATACACATTGGGTCGACCATCCGCCGACGGATGTACCAAGTCCCGCAAAAAAGAGGAAACGAGACGAGCTCCGATTACATGCTAGTGGAAGTGCTAGAACGGAAGGATATTACAAAGTTGACATCAGGGAGAAGGCTAAACATAAAGTAAAAATTAGACATTTGATATATATTTATAAAATGCACATTTTCCTAAAGGAAATTTTTAAGTTTCAATAGACTTGTATATATCGATACATCATTTTTTTAAAATGAGAATCCGTATAGGAATGTGGCAAATAATTGCTTTTATTTTTACAGCATCATTATGCTCAAAGTATACAGCGCAGCAACGACGTGGAGGACAGCGGCGGCTCTTACATCGGAGGCGATGGTGTAATGAATGGTCCAAAGAATAATTCTAAAGCGTTGACCGGCAAAATGCAAGCGTTGTCACGCGAAGCACGAAGCAATCAGCGCCGGTTGTTGACAGCTTTCGGAATTGATACGGACAGTGATCTCCTTAAGTTTAATCAATTAAAGGTAGGATATACAACTCAACCTACCTATTAATATCGCCAATGATTTGTACAATATGAATTTCGTATTTCAGTTCCGTAAAAAGCAATTGAAGTTTGCTAAGTCTGGTATTCACGATTGGGGCTTGTTTGCCATGGAACCAATTGCGGCCGATGAAATGGTTATCGAATATGTTGGACAAATGGTTAGACCGGTTGTGGCTGATCTACGAGAGACCCAATACGAAGCCACTGGAATCGGTAGTTCTTACCTCTTCCGTATCGATTTAGATACAATTATCGATGCGACAAAATGCGGCAATTTGGCGAGGTTCATAAATCACAGTTGCAATGTGAGTTACCTAAGATTATCCGTTTCTTTAATCTTGATTGGCTGTGTATAATAAATATGTTCTATGTGCGTGAAAAAGAGAGAGAATTCTATAATATAGATGGAAATTTGGAAAATTAATGAAAGTTTGACTTGTAACAAAAAGGTCCAATATTAATTAATTTTCGAGTGAAAAAAGGTAGAGCAATATATTTTATTGTAGTTATCAAATCTTTATTTCTTTTAGCCGAATTGTTACGCAAAAGTAATCACGATCGAAAGCCAAAAGAAGATCGTAATCTACAGTAAACAACCGATAGGAGTTAACGAAGAAATTACTTATGATTATAAATTCCCATTGGAGGATGACAAAATCCCTTGCCTTTGCGGAGCTCCTCAATGCCGGGGTACCCTCAACTGAATTGTTCATTCTTTTTCCTATCTTCTACACTTCGTCACATCCTACTCATATTTTTGTAAATATTTCCCCATGTAAACATTTTATAAAAATGCAATGGAAAATGCTAAATTATGTTAAGATGCGTTCTTCCTACTTCATTATGAGATCCCTCTGATCCAACGTGTGATGACTTCGACAAGTGAGATAAATGTATGAATCATTACTATTGTGTATTAGCAGCGTCTCATTTTGTATTGTCGACCGCTGAACATATTAACCGATAAATGACATTTTAAAAAATACAATTGAGATTGTATCTAGTGCAATCATATTTGCAATTACAAACAATGTAAATATTCTCTATGTATTATATATACAGAGTGATTTTCGATTATATGTCAATGATTTCACAGAGTGAATTTGAAGTGCAAAGTGAGAAAAAATGTTATATGAACATAGGTTTAGGTTTTATTTTCCAAGTTATAATAAAAATTAAAGAAAGTACATAAATTATATCATTTTATCTCATTTAAAGATATCGATCAACATTTAAAGATATTTTAATATATATACATATAAATTCTTTCTAAGACTATATATAATGAAATATATTAGCACTTCTTATATTTATTGAAATATATATTTAAAATTATATATTAGTACATATTGAAATATATATAACACTGTATTTTACATGTATTTTATATTATTTTATTTATTTGAGATATTACGTTTTGCAAAGTTGATAAATTAGAATTTAATTTGAAAAATTTGTCCAGCGAGTACAGAATTTTTCCTCAGACAACCAATCTAATCTTACAACATGAAAATTTATGTAATTTGAGTTTAATACTGTAAATGTGGATTTGGCTTTACAAGATGGTGCCAAAGACGCGAAGGTGTAAATAGGTTAGGGTTATGATAGCCTGCAGTTTCCGGGGATTGTCGCTTTAAAACTTCTTTTCGAATAAACGGGTATAAGCAGAGTTTCGTATGTGACAATATGGTCAAATAATAAAGAAAATAAAGTAAGATTTCATTAGATTATATCGAATTTTTATTTAGGTAGCGCTGAAATTTTTAAAACAGCAGCAGCAAGTAGTAAACTCTTACCCTTCGATTTGTTGAGATCGTTATGAATATTATGAAAAGCTGTTTAAATTAATTGTGAGCTTTCCACGTGAGCATAATTGTGAGCAAGAATTAATTCGGCATTATGGCAGATCGCTTGACACAATTGCAAGACACCATAAATCAAGTAAGACGAGGTTTCCTGTTGTAACCTTAATCGTGCATTACCTCTTAATGAGCTTGAACTAAGTGTCGTTTTTATGTTAGCAAGCGGAACATTTCTGCAACAGCGTCGGTATTCTACAGCAGTATTCTACGCCCAGTAAATTTCCCAGTTTCGATCGCATCGGTACTCCACAGCCACATCAATCTCAAGAAGGTTCTTACGTATTTCGATACATATTAATAATATAATGCTACATTAAACACATGTTAATTACAAGTAACAATTTGTCTGTTTCAGATTATGCCGCCTTATTTGCGAATCTCATTGCAAGGTGTGCCAAAGATATTGATACGTTAATAGAGAGTTTGCCGAGCGAAGAGTCGTCGCAGGAGCTACAAGTAGCCAGTCTTAACAAACTCGAACAGGAGAATCAACAGGCTGGGGAGCAACTGGAAGAGGTAGTAAGACAGGGCGAGGCGCTTCTTCAGCGAATCCAAGCTGCTCTACAAGATATCGCGCAAAGTCAGTTAGATATGCAAAATCCCACGTCGACGACTGTGATCAACATGAATCTTAGCAGTACTAATATAAAACAAGAGAGCCTCAGTTCTATAAACACTGTGCCTTCAAATAATACACATCAGCTATCAGATCCTTCACCTAATTCGATAAATCAATGACACATTTATGATTTGTTATAAT
The DNA here is from genome assembly GCA_011638315.1 of Tetramorium parvispinum. Taxonomy (NCBI): domain Eukaryota; kingdom Metazoa; phylum Arthropoda; class Insecta; order Hymenoptera; family Formicidae; genus Tetramorium; species Tetramorium parvispinum. The sequence goes on along the minus strand of VBVR01001411.1, from coordinate 13,760 downwards.
TGTCTAATAGGAACTTATTGTAAAGCATTCTTGCAGTGTGTAAAATCAAATCAATACATCAATTTCATGTTTTAAAGGCAATTACAATTATTACTATAACTTTTAATTATATAATAAATTCATTATACAACAATATCACTTGAGACAATAAATGGAATATTAATTTGTCACAGTATTTTAGTAAAATTACTTACATTTGTAACAAAAATATAAATTCGATAACGTAAATTTAAAATTAAAATTTTAAACAATTTCTCAATTATTAAAAAGAGAAGTAATTTTGTTATTATGAGCTCTTTAGAAAATATATATTAATATATATTTATTTAGGACTAATTCTAGTATTTTATAATATATGTTTATTATACATATAATGTAAATGAAAGGAAGAAAATTAATAGAAAATTTAAAACGGGAATATTTGGAGTTTTATTTTATACTATTTCTCGCTTTTTACAATATATATTATCAATTTTTAAGATTCTAAATTTTTTTTCAATTAAAAAATTTTTAATTCTCTTTGAAATTGCAATTCTTGGAAGTATCAAAAATTGTTTTAAATTGTAGAGAATTGTAGAAAATTCTTGAAAATTGGAAAAATTTTGGGAATTTTTGATAATACAATCTTCTCATTGATTATATTCTTCTACTTTTTTAATTTTTCAGTTCTGATCTTGAAAATTGAGATTCTACGAATTCTTGGAAATCTTGGAAAATTTTTGGAACTGTGGATAGTGCAATCTCCTTACCTATTATATTCTTCTGATACTTTATCAATTTTCGCGAATTATACTATCGAAAAATAATTTACTCAATAAATTACCACTTTTTTTACTAAAGGTTTCTATTTTATCAGTCAGTAATGTAGATTTATTATTTATCGATTGTCTAATTTATGACTCACTAAATTATAAAAAAAATTGTCTATCGTCAATTTGTTTATCTGTTTGTTCGTATGTACATTTTTATTATACATACATATAACATTTGATACTAAATTCATATGTGATTGAACATATAATATTGTGCAAAATAGATATTGATATTAACCTAAGAAAATCATTAAAAGATGTTGCGAGTTTTGATTCGTAAATCTTATAAGTTTATAAAATCTCGCAACCATGCATTCTACTCGCAAAGTCAACGTTTAGCTTTAGGTTATAGGTGATTATTTGTACATTGATAAATCAAAATTTTTAATAGTGTAAAATGTTTAATTATTCCTGGTGGAAATCATTTTATAACTATTTGGGCAAAAATATGCGATAATTATAATTTTTATGATGTAATTACAACTTTTTAGATTATATTTATGCATATAATTTTTACGCAATTTGGATCACGTTTATAGTTTTTCATAAATTTATGTAGAAAATTGTAATTTTCTACAATTATATAATGTTATTGAAAAATTGTTAGTAGAAATTAAATCATAACTTCAACATGGTTTGCGGAATGTTGCAGAAAGTTGTATAAACAGTTGTAATTTTTATAATATTCTACACCTTCTACAACTTATTATATCTGATAAACATGTTGGTAAAACGTTGTAGAAATTTGTAAAAATTTATAAATATTTTTACAACTCAATAATTACAACTTACAATAAGTTTTTACAATTTTTAATATACAAATTCGTAGAAAATTGTGATTTATTCTTGAAAATTTTAATTTTTTACAATAGTGTTAATTTTACACAATAATTTTACAAAAATTATTTTACAAAAATATAGCTCAATACGGAAAAAATCAGGAAACAGTGATTGCGATCAAACAGAAGCGTGTATCGATAAACCGACAAAGTGGCCAAGCGAAAAAAGGATCAGTTTTGATTTTCACGAAGAAACCGAAGCCGCGATGAACGAACAGATAAATACGGAGCTGATGACGTTTTATTATTACTTATCAATGGTAAACAAAATCCCTTTTATCATGATTAAATTTGAATACAAGGAACTAAAAGTTTTTGGATGCACAAAACATGGATTTAATTTCTTCAGTTACTAAATAATTTACATAATACCAAATAAGATATCTCATACCATCCTTTTTTTAAACGCTCATCATTCATAGTTTTAAATATTTTTTTAAAACATATCTTTAGGTATTTTCTATATTCGTCTAAGGAAGTACCCGACAAAAACAGTACGTGAAATCCACGTTCGTGCCAGATGGAATTCACGTTTGCACGTGGATCTTCCGTAGCACAAATGTGAATTTCACGTACTGTTTTTGTCGGATACTTTGCTTGTAGTTGTAAATTATTACTACACATATGTCTTCTTGGTATAAAATTTTCATGGAATAATTCATTGTTATTTTATGAATTTATTTTACAGGCTGCATATTTCGGTCGCGTGGACGTTGCTTTACCTGGCTGTGAATCATTCTTCATCCAGATGCATCACGAGGAACATGAGCACGCATTGAGATTTTTTAAGTACGTACAAATGCGAGGTGGCAAGGTGCAATTGTTTGCAATATCGTCGCCGGAAAATCAAGATTGGAAATGTCCATTGAACGCATTCAAAGTAAATCTGTTTTAAGTCAGTAGAGCCCATTGCGATTTAAAATAATATTAAGCAATGTAATATTTTAAGAAGAGCAATACAGCTAATTAAATATAGTTAGTTAATGTCCGTGTAAATTTTTTACAGGCAGCATTGCAGCTGGAAATTGAAGTTAGTAGAAAACTGGTCGCAGTGAACGCTGTAGCGGAGAAGCACGGTGATTTGAACGCGAGTGATTTCATCATCACCAGTTTCATGGAAGAGCAGATGAAAAGCGTAAACAAATTGGCGAGATTAACGTCCGTGTTATCGGGCATTGGAGATCAAGCACTGGCGCGCTTTATGTTCGATAAGGATTTACTTGAGAACTACGTTACTCCCGATTTCAATATTCTGAAAAGTAAATCAATCCGAAGAAAGTAATAAATAGCTGCATGTATTCTCTTATGAAATTATTTCTTGTATTATATAATATTTTTATGTTCCTGCTTTTGTATAATTTTTTATATATACTCTTCCCTATAATTGAAACTAATTCTTATAAAATTTTTTGATTGGAGAATTCACGTGTCATTAGTGATACTTTGTATTGTATGTACCATATGTACCGCGATTGAGATTAATAATTATTGATTAATATAAAGCCTGTAACACACGGAGCATTTCTTCGCGCTGATCACGTATCTGGTGAATCATCAAAAATTCCGCACGCCGCATTGTGCATGGAAACGAAAAAAAATATTTAATGCACCCGATGGACTTGATAGGAAGAACAGAGATTAAACATAATTAAGCATTGAAGATTAGAATTTGACAATTATTTTTAATTTTGAATTTGAATAATTTTAATATCATTTCGTGAATATCATCGTGAATTATTTCAATATATGTAAACTGATTATTATAAAAATAATATTCATCCTGATTGGTCGAATTCCAAACTTCAATTCGCAGCCGTCGTCGGTAACAGTTGAATGGAAACGCGCCTTGTGCCGCATCGTGACACATGCGAATGGAAGAAATTTAGCAGCATGGCCGCCGTGATTCTGAACGTCGTTGATTAGTTGGATGATTGACAAGGGGGGTAAGGGTATTTAATCAAGGTTGCGATTGCTCACTGCTGACAGTGCACGTTAATTAATCGCGTCTCAGCACCATTGAATTCGCAGCAACGCAACCTCGCGCTTCGCCATCACGTACTTGCGGGATATCGTACGTTTTTTTCTACTCAACATTTTTCCCCTCTTTCTTTTCTATACACGAGAAAATTTTTACGCTCGGCGGGAGAATCTGCGACGAGAAGACGCGAAGCCCGCCTGATTCCCCTCTTCCACCTGTGGATGTAGTTTGCCTGGTGGAAAGATGCAACCATTCCTTTGTCCCCGACGTCATATCCCCTCGTCTTAACTAAGCTCAAGTCTCAAGGGGTGATATCGTGGCATCGCGATTTCCGCGGAGAAGCAACGGCGATAAGTTTCACTCCTCGCTGTCGGGTAAGTTTTGAATGATGGCGAGCGATCTGTCGAGCGGCTGCATGGAGACGATCGACATCCTGGACGACGAGAAGGAAGAGGGCGAGATTTCCTTGGAGGATGTCAGCTCGTCCGAGGAGGGCGGGATGGGCCACCTCGGCAGCGGCTACGTCGTCGGCAGGGCGCGTCTCTGTCCCGACTGCAAAACCTGGGGCGAATGCGCAACCTGGTGCCGGGCCACGTATCATCTCAAGAGCCAGAATAGGAGAGGTAAAGTTATGCTATACACTGTACGAGTCATCCCAGATAGATCCTTTCCTTCACGTGCATTTTGCATTTGCACGTCGAGAAACTTGGAAATATTTCTTCGGACTTTTTTTTAGTTTATTTCTTATCTCTTTACTCTTGTTAGTTGAGATCAGAATATTGATTAGAATCTAGAATTACTTGTAGTAACAAAGAATAATACAACTATTATGTAGTTTGTTTCTTATTTCTAAACTGGCTGCATTAGTTCAGTGTTTATCTTTCTCTCTCCACATTAGAAGAAAAAGATAAACTTTGAACTAATGCAGCGAGTTAAGGAATGAAAAACAGATTTATAATCTTCCAACGGAGAGCGTTGTGTATTTTTATATAGTTTGTTTTGATTATCATTGATGCAATATTGTACATGTAATTTTAGTATACTGTTTTAATCAAGTAGCAGTTAATCTTATTTTATAAGATCCAGTCAAAGGGAAGGAAAATCGTCACCATATCAGGGAAACAGGATGTGCCGCGACGAAGCACACAGCGTCGACGCTGCAAGAGAAGAACGACGACCTAGTGCCTATCTCAAGTGACAGCGACATGGAAATCGTTGGTCTCACAGATACGTCCAATAGATCAAGAGCCAGAGTAAAAAAGAAAAAGCGAAAGAAAAATTATGAACCCCTCACTATCGACGACTTGCTTTCTCCGTCCACCATCGACCTGACTATACCGAACGTTAACGTGCTGAAATTGTATAGGGAAGTGAGTCCGGTTCACAGACCGAATGACAGATCGAAGATGATCTCGAGATCACCGATCCGACGATACAGATCGCCAGTGGCAGCACGATCGTCGTTTCGATCGTCCCGATCTCCGCTGAATCATTCCAGATCGCCAGTACAGAAGAGATCCCTACGAAAAGTCCGATCGCCGAAACGTAGTCCTCGACGTCACTCGCCCGTGAGAGCAGCCAAGAGACCGCTACCGTCCGCTCGTTCCCACGTCGACAGGCGCGGCGACGTAACGCGGCTGTTGAAGAAGGTAAAACAATTGGATTCGGAGACGAGTGTCAACCGGAATAAAGAGTCGTCGTCGTTGAAGGAGAAACTGCTGCATTCGAACATGCTGAACAGAGTCGAGGGCGACGATTACGCAATGCAGCTCAAGGAGAAATCGGAAGTCGAGCCCGAGACAATTAATGATGCCGACGATGAGGAAGATCTAGCGTTGCTGCGACAAAAGGCCTTAGAGACGAAGCAAAAGAAGTCCAACAGATCCTCGGATCATCCGGCAGAACCGGAGAAGAAATCGGTCGCGAATGATGATGATGAGGTTGATGATGATGATGATGAGGACGAGGAGGCATTGCAGCTGCGCATGATCGCACTTCGTTCGGCGGTCATGAAGAAACATCAGAATCGGGTTCAGCGCGGTATCAAGACTAAAAGATCCACTCGCAGTGAAAGTCCATTCAGTACAAGTTTCCTCGACGACATCCCCGTGCCCGGCGACGAGCTGCTGAAGTATGCTTCGCCGCCGTGCACGCCGTCGTATGACAGCAATCACATCGAGGATATGGATTTGGACACCGATGTCGAGAGGGAGAAGGAGAAGCTGCCATACTCGCCGACCGACAAGATCACCGAGAACGTTCCTATCGACACGACGTTGCTCGGCATTGAGCCATCCGATGTGTCGTTTATCAACGTAAACGAGACGATTGCTAGCCCAGTCTTCGACGACACGCAGGATGAACCCGCGACGGACATCACTCCTTATTATAACGAGACTTACTTGCCTTATCAGGTACCACTACCAAATGTGCAGTACTATTCGCCATCACAGTACGGCGCCTCGGATTTTAATGACGCAATCGGAAAAGCGCCGGAAAACCCTCACGGCAACGGTGTCGTATGTGATCTAATAGATGGAATTTGCTGCCAGGAGGGAACTTATGCTTCGACGGGCGTCGTGCCGGATGTACCTCATGCTCTTCCAGTGTCCAAGAATCTTCTCGCACCTGCTGTCTCTCCTCTCTCTGGTACTCTCACTTCTTCGCCTCAGACACAGCAAATGGTGGAGCAACCTTCCAACGAAAATATTGTATTTGTAAATGTGGACAAATCTGCCTACGAAACGCAAACAATCGGGTATTCCGATACAGATGCCCTAACCACAACGGTATACGCCGCGGAATACGCCGAGTCAATGTCGCCTAATGAGTCGATGATAACGATCGACGATCTTCCGGAGAATTATGCGGATCCGTTCAGCCCTCCCAATGTTCCTGGTGAGAGAAATTTACCGGCTACGGAATACATTCCAAAGGAAGTGGCATCTTGTCAAGCCGCCGTGGAGGAACCTCTGTACATGCAAGGTGTCCCAGATATTACTAAGGATACAAATAAGATACCAACGTTGATCAACAGGACGCTGGTGCCTGCACCGATCCTGAAGTCGAACAAGCGGTTGCGACAGCATCTGAAGAAGCGCGCAACGCCGCAACCGGAGCCGAGTTTTAAGAGCGCCGAGATGCAACCAGTGGCTATTGTCGCTACAGATATGAGTAACAGCGTCTTCAAACCGATAAAATTGCAAGTAGCGAAAAAATCCGCGCCCGTATTGTCGACGTCTACCACGTTCGACAATTCGGTGAACGAATCTTTGGACATGCCAGAAGATCAAAAAGACTTGTCTAATAAGAGTCACGAGATAGTTGAATTGGAACATTCTAACAACGCTAATACATTGTCCACGAGTAGTAAGAGTAGCCCAACGCGACGCAAAAGGCGGAGACAAAGAACCAAGAGGATCTGTCGCAAAAGTCTTGACAATGCGCCATTGCCTGAGATTGAGAAAAGTCCATGTTTGGATGCTGTAAATAAAGATACAAATGTCGTGGATGCGTCTACTATAAACGGACAGACTGCAACCGAATCAGATCAGAACAAAGACAACGAGGAAAACTCGATAGGAAATGGAGAATTGTTGAGATTACAAAGTGTCATTGATATTCAGGAGCCTGCAAACTCAGATGACGTTACGATAAATAAGATAGATGTAGAGAAGAACAATAACACAGCGGTACCAACGTCCATTGAGTATTCACAAGAGGAGCATTGTTTGTCAACAAATTCCGCGCCGGATAATCTCGATCCTCTCGTGCCAAACAAAACTGTCAATACGATAGAAAGCGACAGTAATAGGAGACAAAGCCTTGACGAGGACGAAGATCAATTACGCGCTATTTTATTGGCTTCTTTAAAACGGACGAAGTCAGACGCCAATCCTTCAGTTGCTTCTGGTACAAATTCTACTGCAATAAATGTCCAAACGCCTGCATTAAAAACACCTGCATTGGCAAGTACCATGCCATCCACGGTTAACGGAACGTGTACAGCGAGCAATAATGTTCCATCGAGACCATTAACTTCATTGGAAACCGTAAAAAAGAAGATTAACGACGTATCTATCTCGGTGCAAAATGGAAGCAGAAAAAGAAGTAGCAGTGTGGATACAGTAAAGAATCCGACGAAAAAAATTGTGAGAAAAATGCTCACGAGCACAAAGGTGGTGAACAATGCCAAGAAATATCAGAATATGATTGTGCAAAAGAGGCTGAATTTACGAAAGCTCGATAACGGTGCCTCGATAACGAAGTCTAACGAGACCGTGTGGCCCAACATGAGCGCGTCAAAAATATCGCGCGCATCCGATACTCAGCGATTTGTGATAAGTTTAGGTTCCGATACGGACAGCGAATCTGAAGATGAGAAACACGAGCCTGTTCCTACCGTAGAGAAGCAGCAGGTACATCAGGAGATCCCCCCCGACTTTGAGAAGAACTTGAATAAATTTTTGCGCGACGTGAGAACCGAACAGGAACAATCCGCGGCAGCGAAGTCATTTGGTTCGCCAGCGACGAAACAAGACGTGCCACAAACGGATAAGGGTTCATCTAATATGCACACGCCATTGGTAAGGCAATTGCATATTACGTCCGATTGTCCTTTTATGAGAGTAATTTAGAAATTAATATTATATAAACGTAATTTAAAGATTTATTACTGAAAAAGAAACTGACTAATTGTAAAATGTATTGCAAACTTTAGTTTTGCTTTGTTGTAGGCCGTGAGGCATCTTCCTGCGTCACAACAAGAGGAGTACCGTCGCTTGAAGCAAGAGATCATGGAGCGCGAAAAGTTAAAACTGCAAAGAAAGGTAGCAAGTAACAATAATAATAGTAGTAGTAGTAGGAGTAGTAAAGTATCAAACGCAAATGTAGCGAGTTCGCCAGTAAAGTTCTTGCCAATGTGCGAAAAGAAAGCACATATTAAACAAAATCAAGATAAATTAAAAACACTAGAGAGAAGTATCCAGGAAGTCAAAAGAAAAAACGACGATTTGGCGAGAGGCACATCAGAATCAAACACATGTTGCACGACTGCTGTTAAAAAACTTTCAGTGAATATCACTAAAGATACTAATTTCACGCATCTGCAAACTAAAAACAATAAGAAAATTATACCAAACAATCTCAGCATTCGAATTTCTAACGTTACCGCACCAGGCTTCACTGGAGGTGCGAGAACGGTCGAAAATTCGCGCGAGAAGCAATCTGCAGAAAATAAGCAGCAGCATAGATCTATCTTGAAAGCGTTAAGCGTAGAAGAGATAAATCAAAAACATATGGCAGTATTGTTGAAGCCGGACACAATCGAGCGAGTCGTCATTATAAATGATAAATCGGTATTGCAACACGACACAGTGGCGTGTGTCGGTCAAAATGAAAATCTGACCGATCCAAATGTCAGTACGGAAATTATAAATGAGAAAGATTTAAATAATGTCAATGATGATGTTACTATTTTTTCGAACGCGTCTACCGTGAAGTTTCTAGATTCCTCCGCGAATTCGAGACAACACGAAGATACAATGGAAACCACCATGACACTCTCTCAATATGAAGCGGAACATCAGCGAGAAATTAGTCGTGACACTTCATCTGTACTTGCAGAAAATAACGATAGCAACAATTCCTCTCAGAAATCTAATGTAATTGTTGACGATACATCACTGACGAACGGCAACACGAATGACGTTTGTAATGCGCTTAAGAAGGACGTTAAAGCGGAATTGGATTCCCTGACGAGTCTTCCAAAAGTCGAGCAAGAGCGATACTTGAGAGAAACCGAGTACAAATTAGTTGCGAAACGGTAATTACATATAAGAATTTTTCGAAGAGACAAACTATAAATAATGTGTGATACGCAACGAATTTTTAATATTAAATTATATATATGGTGCAGGTATATGATCTTGGATCATTTAGCAGAAATGTCAGGGAACCTTCGTCGATGGGATATGGAAGAGGATGTGCAGATTGCTCTGGCCAACGAAGTGAAAAAACTTAAAGAAAAACTGAAGGTAGCCGAGGAAAAATTACAACAGCAGCGCGATCTCGTTAACACCATGGGCCCAAAGGTTTCATCTGCACGTCAAAAGATCAATACTGGACGGCACGAGTGTTTAAAGCTATCCAGAATTTGTTCGACCTTAGGTAACCGACTCATGGGGAAAAACTACAAGTACGCAAGTATAAGAGTCACAGACGTGTGTGGCGTATTTAACATATAATAATTTAGACTATTTTGTATGCAATTAAAGAAATATAAATTCTTATGCGTATTTTTAATGTATTTATTATTTTGATTATTAAGATTATTCTTTTAGGTTGCCAGAGGCAGTAGATCAACTTTTGAGTGATAAGCTCAAGGAGATTGCTATTCATACTCGTCAGTTTACCAAGAAAAAGCGACTCCAATCTAATGATATTTCTGAAAATTCCTATTCTAGTTTATCACAAGAAACCTCAGAGTTATCTAAGGACACGTGCACTGAAGAGAATTTGTCATTGCAAGAACACTCAACGAATAATACAACGGAAGAGGCGGGATCGAAGATCGATACGTTTCACTTGACACAATCTAGTGAAGATAAGAGTCTATCGACGATATCAGAAACTTTGTTGGATTTCTCACAAATTCCATGCCAATCGACATCAAAAAAAAGAAAAAAAATCTCAATAAATGCATCGAAACATAATAACGAAGAACAAATCACATTTCTTAATCAAGATAGTGAGTTATCTTCGGAACCAAAGTTATACCAAAGTAATTCTACAGAACAAAATAATAAGCATATGGAAGAAAGTAAAACGGATAAGTCTGATCCTGCCGCATCTTCAGAATTAAAATTATCAGCGACGGATTCTTCAAAGCAAGAACACAGTGAACAAATCAATAACACAGTTTTACCACGACTGCCATCACCATCGCCGTTATCATCAATGTCCTCGTTAATGCCAATGCCATCGTCATCGTCAACGTCAATGCCAACGTCGTCGCCATCACCGATACCGATAACAACGACGACATCTTATACATCGACGATGACAACATCGACAACGACGACAGATGCAACATCGACAAATACAACGACGACGACGACGACGATTGCATCTTATACATCGGTATTGACGCATTTAAAGAAACCAAGGTGAGTCTTTCTTTTTTGGAAAACGGTCACGGTACCCGAGCGTCCACTGTCTGTGGACTATGCTAAAAATCTTGAAATTGTTGTGGTTTCCTTTACTTTTCACGCCAGGAACATCAACCCTAATGGAATCTTATGTCCGTATGAAATGATGGGCATTTGCAGGGATGAGGATTGCCAATTCATTCATCTGTCGAGGAATCAAACCTGAAATAATACGTTTCATACCACCGAACATAATCAGCGTGATATACGTAAGGTGGTTCTAATCAATGTGTTCTCATCAATGTGTCAATGTGGATCGCACACACTTTATATTGATAACGCATCGATTCGCAGAAATTGTTCGCGCGTTTAGTTTCTTGATTATATTCAATTATTCTGAATTCTAATAGTTTATGATAGATATGTTACATACGAGATAGAGTCGTGTATATAAATGTACAGAAAGTAGTTTTAATCTGTCTCCTTCAAGCAAATGTCTTTGACTTTGCATTCGCAGGTATCGTCGATTATCGTCTAGGAAGTAAAGATATCGATGTAGGCGGGCTTACGTTGTTATGCAGAACCAACACCTGAAGATCGGTAAGTTGTCTTCATCCATGGCAGGCTTTAGTGCACAATACTAAAATTATTTATTTCGCAAAACTTATTTTTACTTAAGACTTAAAAAAAAAAAAGTTGTGCTATTATGGGATCTCAAGCGGCATATTTTATCGAAAGTTAAAAGAGAATTTCTATCAGTGTATATATTTTTTACTATTGTAAGAAAAAAGTGTCATAAACTGCAAGATTAATCAGTGTGGTAAAGATAGAAGAAGAATCTCTATCGACCATATTAAGAAGAAAGATCGAAAAGAAGAGAAGTCCAGCAATTACGGATCATCATTGGTCGATCGGTTATTTTTTTCTTCGTACTCCGTATAAGTTACCTCATATTAATGAATCTTGTACCTGTATAATAAAAGTTGAATATTTTTTTCTTATGAAAAGTGTACATTAATTATATATCCCTTCTTACACAGTACTGCAGCCTCTATTACTATTGTTATTTCTTTTAATTATCATTCACTAGTAATATACAATCGTAATAGTCGTTTAATTATTCCATTTCAAATATAAAACTTTTTAATTTTATTCTAGAAGATAGATCCTCTTTTTTTCTTTATTCGCCGTATTTGGTGCCGGGAAAAGGGCCCTGAGTTTTGTATTTGTGCCAAGGTAATCTGCCTGTAACTCTAAGTTCATCCCAATGTTCTACCCATGCTCTCGGACATATTGACGTGAAAACTTCTTTAAACCACTTGCACGCTTCGGAACCTTCACCTAAAATATGCTGACAGCGATAAAAATCTGTATACATCACGAAGCATCTCTGCGTCTGATTTTGTTGCTGAAATCTGTAAAAGGATATCAAAATAACGGAAAATTTTTAAAGTAATTACGAATATCAATTCCTCATGTGTACCTTGGATCATTACCAGGAGAAAATTTAAACTCTTCTTTCTCGTAAATATCCTTTTTTTTAAAACAAGAAGCTTCATCTACATCAGTACTTATCTTTTTCGTAGAAGTTCCCTTTTTGCTTGTTTCAAGTTTTTGTATTAAAGATGGATTATGTATTTTTTCTTCCATTTCCTTTAAATAACAATCACGTATGCTTTACGATATTAATTCTGTTACATATTTTGAATCCTGCTTCTTAAGAATATTGAGTGCTCCTGTCATTTCTAAATTTTCTCGCTGTTTTTCATTTGTTCAAATTTTCACTATATATTCGAATATTATCATTAAATTAGGATCTTTATTGACACGAGACCGATCATATAAAGCAGTACAAAAAAAATTTTATAAAATAGCATACAACGCATAATTAATCACAGCTAACATAAGGCTATTATCTTCTATCTGTGATGCTGAAGCGTTTTCAACGTGTGAGTCAAATAATCTGAGTCGTTTCAGATAACGCACACTATACAATAGCAGCATATATTGTGATATATACAAAAGGACAAGCGCTAACGACTAATGCGTAAATCGCACGAATCAAGCATATAATTAATATTAAGCTTCCCGGCGAACACATTGTGGTAAACAAAATCTCCAATGTGAGATTTATTTTTTAATAATATACGCCGAGCGGTATATAAATATAATATACGCGCATATACAACAATTTATATATAAAAATATTCACGTATATGTCAGTATTATTGTTCTAAAATTAAGAACACACGCTGTCATTATTACTTGTATATAAAATTATTGTATATCATTTCAAGTTATATAGAAATGCATATTTTCACGTTTCAGTCGTAAGAGATAAGCTCTTGGTAGAAGCTCTAAAAGTAGTCTGTGTAAAATAGAACTGCAAACTTTCAAAATCATAACGATGTAATAATCGAGAAAAAGTTGCATTTAACAACCAACATTAATACCTTGTCTGACAATATCTCCAACAAACACTTATAGAAAAAATATATACATACTCCATCGCTGAACGTAATTATGAATACGCAATTATATCGAAAGTCTAAGTGGAGAATAATTTTCCATAAAGTTATTGATTAAGATATAATTTTAAGATACAGTATAATGTTGCATTATTATCCACTTAATACTTTTATCATTAAAAGGCACTATTCAGGTACCAATATTAGGTAATCAGTAATCGACATCGGGATTGAGATTACGTAATCTTTGCATCCCTTCAATTTCTTATTTTTTCTTTCTTCATCTTTTTGGACCATATCTCATATATCCAATGCAAATAATAAAACAATAAAATTTTCCAAAGTAAAAATACCTAGCTATATTACAGTTTAATGTGTCATGATGTAAACGAAATGTCATTAGGTTTCTTCGATATGTGTGGGTGTGGGTGTGGGTTTTTGTGTGTGTGTGTTTGTGTGTGTGTGTGTGTGTGTGTGTGTGTGTGTGTGTGTGTGTGTGTGTGTGTGTGTGTGTG
>VBVR01001410.1:12443-30818 GCA_011638315.1 Tetramorium parvispinum | reverse complement strand
CCCCCACCACGATGTCGGCTTCTCTTGCTCCTCATCGGGTAAGATTCGGAATGATCTTACCCGAACTACGAAACGCACGTGTGTGCACGCATCATCTCGTTGGATGACGAATGGGGAAAAAAGAAGATACCGAGGGTTGAAGAGGAGAAACTTCGGGTTCTAGAACTCGTTCGCCACTTTACATGTGTCCAAACGGCGAAGGGTTGATCCTAATCGCCTGCGACATCCGGAAATGATGGGCTGGAGATTTAGAGTAAAACAGCAATTCCCGATATTTTTTTAGCGTAAAGTCACAAAGGATTTTTATAGATTTTTTATGGACATTAGGGACCGAAAACGCTCTACACGCCCATCTTACACTACAAATGTATAATTAAAAAGTATAAGACGTAATTAAATCAAACAAAATCGTCTATAACATATATCCCTCACAAGTTAGTTATTCTCGATAAAACTACCGTAAGTTTGTCATCTTTCCAAAAGAAAGAAATGGATGTTTATCTTTAAGTTGATCTAGTTTCTATATTCCACTTAGATCTCGTGGCTTTGTCGCGGACACTTTTGAAAATGTTCGTATAAAACGTTCATTCGTTAACTTACAATGAATTTGTACAAGAGATTTATCTTCATGCGAAAATGGGGAACTAAGGAAAAGAATCTCGGGAGGAATATGAGCACTTTACACATCGATACGACACAGTAACATGGAAAAATCACGTTAATACGTACGTGCGATAGTGACACCAGTTATATCCATGTATTAGAGACAATGACATGGTACAATACGCTTCACGCGTTTCTCGTTACATATTTGCATTTCGCACGTGCAACGAGGCTTGTTAATGCAAGCTGCATTAGATAATTTTTTAATGCTAACAAAAAGATTCATCAACAAAAGAAGTAAGGCGTAATCATTTTACATATCAAGATGTAATTATGATAGATATTCTTTAATTCTCTAATTTTTGTTAATGTGTTTGATTATATGTTTTAAATATTTAAATGATTAAAAGAATTCCTGAAGTTTTATTATTTATTAAATGTACAAAAATAGTTAACAATTTTATCACTAAAATGCTTCTTGGTTAAATCGTAAAAAGCAGAAACAGGACATTTTGATTTCCTTTAATAATTTAATATACAACAAAATGGAAATTGATGTTTTCTAATTTTAACTAATTAAATGCTCCAAGTTTTTACATACTTTACATATACATATATGACTTGTATTTTATAATTGAAAGTTTCGTTGGAAAAATATTGTTGATGAACTGATGAATAATCTCCATGAGAATATTAATTTACTATACTTACTGTAATATACCTGTACTTACCATAATGCAATACGCAAATACTTTTGCCGAAACGAGAAACGACTGATTGTTACTTTTGATTATGCACGCAAATTCGTCAGCCCGAAGTTTCGTGTCTGTTTCTTCGTCATCGAGAAAGCGTAATACATTCACGAAACTGACGTCCATTTGAAACGTTTCTCCATCTCGTGTAGCAATAGCGGGGAAAGAAAAAAGTCGCGCGGCTCCTGTGACACGCGACATCCGTAATTTCGACGGCACGCCACTTATTGGACCACTTTCACTCTATTATTGTCAACAAAGAGTCCGTTCGTTATTATCGATAGCGTCATTATTCTCCTTATTGCACATTAAGACTCGATTAGGGCTCGCAGGTGGTCGCCGTCATGGAAATTGCTTCTACGAACTTTCTGGGACGCACGTGTGCGCTAATGGTGATCTTCGTTTCTTCACGAATGCAATCGGAGTTCCGAAAGAGCTTCCAATATGCGTACTTTGCTGCTAACAAGAATGCCTCCATCTCTGAATGCAATTTTGGTTAACGATATTATGTGACTTTAACAATGAGAATTGGGTCTTATTATATTATGTCAATATCAGATAAATATTAATGTTTGAAAATTATACAATTCTTTAAAATCCATCTTCTTGTTTAAATTTTTTCAAGAGTGCAATTCATTTGAGATTCAATTAATATTGTATATCCTTGCAAGCAATTTACATTCTCCACTTGTGTATTATTAAATAAAAGGAAAAATCTTATTTTTTTTGTCACTTTTGCAACTCCACAAAGAAATTTCTTATCAATAAAATTATAGTCAGATGTATTAACAAAAACTAATCCTATTGGTATTTACAAAAAATGTGTAACAAGTACAATTAAAAGAAATGATTAATTTCTTGCAAATTAAATATAAATCGGTTGATTTAGTTGACAGGTTCGCTGTTATTAATTGTCATGTAAATTATATTATGAATGCTATGATTACAATCAATATTCAATGAATAATTATAATTAATAATTACGTTTTAATCAGACTTGAACTAAATGACTAGGAACTAAATAAGATTTCAAGACGATATGATTGATGATAATAATATTAAATTAGAACATTTTGAAATTAAAGTAACAAATCGAGTCGCGACAAAATTATCTCAATAATAGAAATTTCGGGGCTCTATCGATTATTGCCTTTCAACGTTATATTTAACATTAGCGACCGCAGGATTTGAAACTTTTTCTGGATCGCGGTCGGATGACATGCCTCCTGGCAGAAAGGAAGAGCTACCTCAAGCTACCTGATCATCATGAAACACCGTAGAAAAATGCGGCGAGTGGCTTAGAGAAGGGAAAAAAATTTACAGCTAAGGGAAACATCACGGGAATAAAAGAGGGCACGAGGATGAAACGTGCCAGGATATACATCCTAAGTGTCCTTTGTACCTCCTGGGGTTTGCGTAAGGGAATGTTCTCTCACAGGACTAGGAAAGGCCCGCCGAAGTATCCCCGAGCCCCAACAATAACAGGAACTTAAAAACGGTCCTTCCAGAAAGCGTCATTGTCCTGTTTTTCTTCAGAAATCGGGGATCATCGTCTTTTCTCATTCCTTCATCCTTTTTCGTACGATGCACTCCTCTCTCTCGCTCCACCCCCTTCTCGACGACGATGAAATTCCTTGGGTCACTGACCTCGGTCCATGTCAACGAATTGTTTCGCATTTTTTTTTCCGCCATAAAAATTCAAAGGAACGACCCCGTAGGTTTTCGTACTTTGGCGCGAAAGTAAAGAAGGGAAACGGGTGAAACGGGATGAGCGAACGGATGAAGCGAATAGCGGCGAAGCGTAAATCAAACAACGAATCGCGAGAGCGTCGTCCTATTAGTATTTACGGAGAAAATGTCAGAGCGACACAACCGATCGCGGACTCTTCGCGCTTCCACCGCACCTTTAAGCCGCATTCACGTCACTTACGTAACGCGATGAACTCTCGCGGAGCGTCCTTTCTCTTCCTTTCGACTATCTCCGTCCTTCGCCAGTGGCGTCGAGGCTGCGAGATCGGAAGAAACAACGTGTCCCGTAAAAATTATCCTCCATAATATGAATTATTCCCGATATCTGATATCTATATCTATCTATAAGATAGCAGATGAAACATACTCGACTGTTCGTCGTACTTGTCGTATTTTAAAACTGAATCAAGCGTTGCGGAGAAAAATTGAGAAAATTAAATGTCTTTAGATAATTCATAGGTTTTTCAAATTAATTAGTCAAGTAATTAGCTAAGTAATTAGCGAAGTAATTTTATTTGATGAAATGTTCTGTTATCTCTGAGTAGTACAATCCAGCTTTATTTCAATTCCTAGAGAACATTTCAAGAAATTTCACACTGATTTTTTAAATCATATATTCGTGATAAACGAAGGAACACGAAACTTTCTATTTCCGTATTTTTCACAGAAGAAGAGGGTATCGAAGAAATAAAGAAATGTCCTCGCCTCTTGAGCCTGAAGAGGTTTTGCGACCGATAAAGCATTCGCCGTTTCAAGGGCGGCTTTTCCGCCAAATTCTCCCCCTAATTAGACACGAAATTGCTTAATCGCGGGGATGTAACTAAATACGCGAGGATGTTCTCTCTCTCTCTCTCTCTCTTCGTTGACTCTACGCCGTTGCACCGCGTTCCGCGCGATCTTCCTTCGATTCTTCGGAGTACCGTCTTCTCACCCACGATACAGCTTGCGCAACTTTATTCTGTTACTTCACGAGGATTTGCTCGCACGAAGCTAACCTATCCTCCTCCTCCTCACTCCCTCCCTCCCCTCTTATCCACCGGAGGAGCAGAGATCGGCGCGGGTGCTTTGCCGATGTTGGGTAATCCGACAGCAGCAAGAACATCTTAAAGGATGCATCCCGGATAGATTTATCGATAGCGTTATGTAGACGTGCCGTGTTCGACGCGCCGCGGATAGAGTCGCAACACGATTGAGCAGCGTGAGTCGTTGCTTTTCGTGTTTCCAATACGAAGAATCTAACAACGTAGCCGACTCGCGATGCACAAAAGCGTCGTGCCACGTAAAGATGAAGACTTCATACATTGAGAGCTTCGCGCTCTCGGTCCACGGACGATCAAGCGAGGCCTCTCGATAGAATCTGACTTTCCGAACTTAAATATCTGATTGCAATTAATATTCGTTCTTAAAGCCGATTCTTCCAACTTCTTAGTAAGCTAATTAATAGTTAAATCATACGTCTGTTTTATCTTCAAATTAAACAAATCAGATGTATGATTTAACTATTAGTTAGCTTACTAAGAAGTTGGAAGAAGCGGCCCTAAATAATTAAATTGTCAGAAAGCGCAATCCTTAGAAATGAAGAAACCTGGATCCTCCTTCATTTCAGCGAAACACCCGCGTCCAAAGAGATCGAAAATGTCAGGGACCCTCCGTAACCGTAACGCTACAAGTATTCAGTTCGAGAACGCACGGCGTTGCTGTGTCATTCTAATGCCCCGATGTCATCGACGACAATTGCACGAGAACGGCTCGCCTGCCCGCTCATCCTCGCAGCATCCTTTCCCTTTCGTCGCCGCGAGGTGCGAGCGGACCTTTAGCCGGTCGAGAGTGCGGCGACTGATTCGCGATGAATTATTTCATAAGCGTTCCCGATACGGAAAAGTTCATCGTTCGCCGCTTGCATGCGCGTGAGCGGGGATGCGATCCTAGGTGATACGAGGGGTTGCGCAAACGCCGCGCCGATCGTGCCGACACCAAGGAGGATCTGGAGGAAGAGCGATGACGAGCACGCGTTAAAAAATGCGGAAGTCACAGGAATCGCGTAATGTCGTCTGAGTGGCCTTCTCCTCATAGTTTTATCTGGCATCTATGAAGGTCCATCGTGACGATCTAATTCTTTCGTAGCCAAGAAAGACAGGAACGGGTGAACGCTCGTTTCTGACCTCTTTGTTTTACGCGCTATTTACAGTCACGGATACAGCGTTTCTTTAAAAATAGGAAAACGCAGATATTTTTATGACGTTACGTGCATGATGGTGACTCTCCTTAAATCTGCATGAATAAATTCTATTTAGATAATAATTTTAAAACGACGACGTCGAAAATTTGATTCGACTCTGATCGTAATGCCCCGAATTTTCGTCGCGGGATCAATATCTAATTATCGATGTCCGATTTTAGTTTTAGTGAGACTGGAATTAATCACAATTAATCACGCGAGCGTGGCGGTCCGCGCGGCGGATTTGATTAAAGTTCATTAGATCGCTAACCGATTTGGTCAGAGAAGCCGTTGCTCGCTCAATTCGAGGCGGCTATGTTTAACGGCTCGGAACGAAATATCTGTAATCGATGCAATTAGACGACTTTAGACCGCAGTTCGATGCAGGTGACCTCGTTATAGAGAGCATCACGTTTTCGCGGATGCAAAATGATGCGGGTGACTCGAATATCACTGTTAAATTAAAAAGAAACATATCAAAGTACAGTAAATGAATATTCTTTCAGAAAAAAGAATTATATTCTTAACAAAAAAAAAAGATTATTATAATTAATCTTGCACACAACTTTTGATTAAAATTTAATTTTTGAGATATTGAGTTTAATAAACAGAGAGTTATAAAAAAAGCTACCGTTTTAAATTTGATCTCTTCTTCTTAGATTATTAAAAAAAGAGGAAGTAAAAAGATTAGATATCTACCACAAATAAATTTCTTTTCCGATTTAACTTGGAAATTTTAGGATACAGAGAACGAGAGATGAAAGTTTCGCGACGTCATCGCGATTAAAGAAACATTTGACGAGACGGCCGTCTAGAGCTATCTCGCGAAATTTACGAAAAGGCATCCGGGACATAGGAATCGCAGTCGCTCGTAACTCCTAAGGCGGACCCAACATCATCATCATCATCAACAACATTATCATCCTCATCATCCTCATCATAGTCGGCATCATCGCGCGGCGGCGACCTGGACCGATTCGCACGCCATCCACGCGCGTGGAAATATCAAACGGAACGCGATCTCCTCATCCTTCCCGGCCGCAAATTGCTTTTCAAACCTCTCTTTCTGCGTGCGGTCCCCGCCTCTACGTTCGCAGTCATCCTCTTCTTCATTTTCAACGCGTCCGGTGATTTGCGTCCTGTATCTCTCGCGTACAAAACGCGATCTTGAACGCGCCGCGTGCGCTAACCGTCCCTTCGGTTTCCATTGGTCGACCATTCTGCACTACCGAATTGCGCGTTCCATTTCGCTCTGCTTTATTATTCACGAACGAAAATTACAAGATTGCCCGCTTTTGAGAATTCTACGAATTAAACTGAAGCGATTATGTAAAAAGCTCTAATAAATAATATTCGGCGATCGCGACTGAATGAGCGAAAATAAATTCGTGAGAAAGGTCGTTAGTAGTTTATGTAAAGTTACAAGTTGACAGTTTCGTACGAATTGAAGTAACAGTAATATCGCGAAAGGTTCTAACATTTGCTTCTAACATTTCTAAATTAAAAATTAAACAAAAGGAAAATCGGAAATATTAAATAATCGTTGATTTTTGATTTACCAAATTCATTAAGTTTGACATTTCAAGTCGTCTTCAAGGAAATGCCATCGTTTCGCTTAAAATTGACAACGTCGAAAATAAGAAGGATCACTATAATCCAATGAATTAACGACAAAACGGAAAGTACGCAGAATACCGGAAGAAGAACGGGAACGGGAAAAGGCGAGAAAAAGAGAAAGAGAGAAAGGATAATTGGCGAGACGATTAGATCGACGAACGACCGGGCACGCGATTACGTCAGACGTTGCTTAATATCTTCATGCGAACCGGTACTCGACGAAGAGGTCTCGCGATTGCACCAGGTGTAGACACGAACGAGAGTCGTGCCCCGTCTGCTTCTCTCCTCTCCTCTTCCACCTCCTCCGCCTTCTCTTGAAAAGTCCGCGCACGTTTTCTCCGGATGAGAGATCGGCTAAAGGTTCGGCTCCTCAGTGTGCTCGTCGTTCCGTGTATACTCGCGCACTCGGGACATTTATGCGAGAGGCGAGATAAATGCATCTCTCGTTTGGCGTCGTGTGGGTGCCGAACGGATCTATCCTTAAGCGGCATTGCGCAAGACAAGCGTGATCAGATAGCAATGCGAGAAGTATAGACGAGAGAGAGAGAGAAACAGTCGCTAATTATTTTTCGCCAAATTTTGTTTCATCCTAAAAGGTCTCGACGATTACGAAAAAATTGTCCTTGTTCGATAAAAGGAAAAAATTTTTATTTCATTGATTACACTGAAAAAAAATTCTGGTTGAAAACGGACGAATCATGACGGAAGGAAATCTTGTAGGCGTAATCAAATATTCTGGTTCGTATAATAGAAATTCTATTATTATAATAGAACTCACTACTTTATAACTTACAATAAATAACAGAATTTGTTTTCAGTGTATGTTTCCAAAATAGATACAGATACAGTCTGCAGGTACTTGGAAAAATTACCACGCATTTTTCTACCTAACGACTAACTACCTAAAATACTAGCATAATATATAATAATGTAGAATTACTGGGTAGAGTAAACCAATATTCGAGATTGACCTTTTCTCGGCGAAAGTTTAATCGGACACTTGTATACATCGTGTCTTCTGAATTATCAACGCCAAATATTTTCGTAACTCCTCGTAAAGCGAAAAACCAAGCGGTTCAAAGTCTCAGCGGTTCAAATCCTCGCATATTTCTAATAATTCAAAGAGTAAACGAGCCTTATTATTAATGCCTTATTATTAAAATCGACATAAATGATGATTGTAAAATTCAAATTGACGAAACGTTCAAGCCGAGGTCCCATGTAATCGTCCCACCGACACGGGGACCTGTACGCGCACGCGGTGACACAGCGAGAGAGCGGCGGGAGATAAAATCCTCCGCGTCGAGGATCGCGGGAGAGAGGAAGCCAAGTTTCTTCGGCTGACCCGGCGGAACGAGCTCGCTCACGCGTCCAATTGCACAAGCCCCGCTTTCCTCGTGACATAATATTATTTAACCCAGAATAATGCCGGCGTGCCAGGCGCTTACTTGCGCAACGCGGCACACCGCCGCGTGCCGGTATTTCGCGAGACTGCGGTATGTGCGTTCGGTGCCGGGGCCCTCCCAGCCCCTCCGCGATTCTTTTATTATATAAAACCCGTGCAACACACCGGCTTCCACACACCCTCCCTCCGACCCCGACTCCGACGTCGCCTCCTCCCTTTCGGTATTAGGAAGTCGAGCAGGAGGCCACCGCGATACCGCGAGAAAACTCGCGGGTTCTTTCGTACGATTGGATCGGTTTGGCTTTAATTATAGAAACCGATTTATGTAACGTGCGGCGGGATCGAAACTCCTGAATGATTTACCGCAGAAAGAAATCACAGAATGCGCAGGAAATATCATTTTTTCCCACTGTTTTATCGCTTACGGCGAGGAGATCAATTATTTCACAACGATCCGAAGGTGTGTCTATTTCAATTTATTATACAATTATCCTTTATTACTCGATTCATTTTTTAGACTATATATTTTTCAAATTAATATTACGAGCGTTATATAAATTTAAATTTAATAACATAAATAAACATAGAGATTCAACGTTTAAATCTTGGAATGTAGACTAAAAACAACATTTTTCTTTTTAGGTATTGTTAAGATATTACAAAGCGTTTGTTTAGCATACTCGCGATAACGACGGTGAGATTATGCCGCGGCGCGCAATGCACGTAAAAATCACGTAATTTCCATTGCGCTTCGGGATAATAAGGATTACGTCAAACGTATCTGCGCGCTGCAGAACCGACGATAAGCGCAAATAGCTTTCAGTAACGGGGTTGGCAAAGGGCGCGTCACGTGCTTAGGTCTGATAAAAAGGATTGCGTACCGGATAATGACGGCCCAGAGCGAGATGCTTGAGACGTCAAGTTGTCTGCCCGGCGATATTCCTCGAGTAATTCCTGATATTAACGCGTTTATTCGCGTACGGCCGAGCGACCGGCGTGATGGTAGGTCATGTCGTAGTTCTTCCAACACACTCGGCTCTCTACGCGCGCGAGAAGATCGTGGATCCTTCCTCGAAGCCTACGGCTGGCACGATTTCTTCGGTCAGCACTTCACAAGTGAATTAAAAATCAAGCGATTGATTTTTAAAAGCATTAACAAGAGAATTAAAGATCGAGGCTTTCGCTTATCTCAAAACGATGAGAAATGTTCTAATTTTAATATCGTGTCTAATTTATTTGATATCTTGCGCTACGGTTTCTCAAACGAACTGCGTTGCCTGTTCCACAATACATTAATTTGATCACGATGACGCATGTTGTCTTCTGCACATTGTATACGTTTTTGCAAGTGTAATTCGTATTGAGAAAGAAGGCGCCGGTGAAAGCTTTCCCTTGATAAGAATGCTTTCAAATCATAAAATGTCATAATGCTATTAGCGTAATTAATTATTTAACTAAGAATCATGTAACGAGTAAGATACTTGGTCCGCTGTTAGATAAATCCCGGAAGGCGTGCGTTAGGTTCTTGCTGTCGCGCAAGACAAGTTGACAAAACGAAGAAGAACAAGAATGAAGAAAGATGGTTGCGTCCGCTTTTTTATTGACTCGCTATTTATAAAACTTTTTTTAATGACGGATTAAAGCACCGGTGATAATTTCCGGTCTCTTGTGAACTCAATTAGTTAGTCTAAACTACTTGTGCGTCTTGAAATCTCAATACTAGAACAAGCAGGAACTCCTCTTTAATAAAACAGTCATAAAAGGAGATAAAGATGTGATTTTCGCAAAAACTAATCCACTGATTTAGAATTGCTGTATAATTTGCCACGAAATGAAACACGAAGGAAAAAAATAAGAAAGAATTAAGAAATAAGATTCTCGTGCCTGCTTAAAAATATTTATGAATTTAAATGATAGTTCTGCTGTTGAAATTTATAATAATGATCGTCACCATTTTCGATTGGCTGTATACTATATCGTTTTTTTTTTCGACGAGTCTCTTACTAGCAGCTACCGGTTGATTATGCTATCCATTCCTCATTGGCATTAATCCCTCGGACCGGTGTGTGACCTTACGAGGATAAAAGACGGATTTTACGCGGACGACCGAGCGTGTCCCATACGGGGCATTAGTATTCCAGCGGTTGTGCGTGCCTGGTTGTACGGTGCTAGTACTGGCGAGGGTACGTGCACGCGTGAGCGGCGTGCCAGTGCGTAGAGCTGTGCGTGCATCGCTAACGCGATGCCGCGACTCGTCGCGTGTGTGATTCGGCCCCTAAAGGTCGGCGCAAAGCGTTTCATGTACAGGGAGCACCTCGCGAATTTTCACTTTGAATGCGCATCTCGAACAAGAGCGTGACAAAACAATGATTTAGAATCAATTTTTCAACAAATAAATGGTTCTAAAAAATAACAGGTAGAGCTGTGGTACATTTCGCTCTTAGCTCAGCAGTTTATTAATAAAGATAAAGTACAATTATTTTATATTGCTATTTTCTAAACAACGCCGTGTCGAATATACGTTTTTGAATAATTATTCCTATAATTAATGGTATATATATAATAAAAACAAATCCGTGAATTACCTTCTTAGATGAAATACAGAATTATCGAAGGACATCTGCTTAAAGAACCATTATAAATTAAATTGAGATGAAAATCGTGCGATACATCTTCACCTTCTTCATCCTCATTTCCTTTGTCCCTTCGATCGGAGGAGGCATTTACTCATTGGTCACGCGTAATAACGCGACGCGTCGCGGGAGTTTGCGTCAGAACACGTCGTCACGAGAGTGTCGCGACCTTAAGAAGGAAAAAAGAAAAGGAAAGAATCTAGTTTATTTCGCAATAAATTCCTCGTTCGCGAGCCGAGTCGAGCGAGCGCGCGACCCGGCGCGGCGCGATGTGATTTGTGTCTCGTGCCGGCCCTAAAGGTCGAGAATGGAAGAGAGATGCGGTTGCCGCTTCCTTGTGCAACGATCCTTTCTCGATTTGCGGATTTCTGCGGGAATCTCTGACACGGGACGACCACGGCGATCCTCCCGAGCAAGCGAGGTGTCGAAGGCAGCCGAAGATCACGCGATAGGGCACGTGGGTAACTTTGACTTAGAACCGTGCTAATACCAGCTCCTGAATTGCCGAATTGATCGTAATTTATAGTTGGAAGATCGAGATGGTGACGCGAGATAATTCTGTTGCAGACGTATTATCAATCATGTAAATATCGATCGCTAGCGAAGCTTTTTTGGCCAAGAAGATATCACACACGGGTAAAGAATCTTGCGCGATTTAATGATGCATCGCGCATGCGGAAATTCATTTGAAAAATAACAATTTGAATAATTGTGGACAATACATTTACAATAAATTGTGTGTCGCCGTTTTTTTTCAAGGGGTTAGGTTTTTTCTTTCTTTCTGATTTTTCGCTGAAAATGGAATATAGGGATTTATTTTCTTATTTTTTTAAAATAAAACTTAATTTTTTTTAGTTTTTTACAATTTATTTTTAATTCTTTTTAATAAAAAATATAGTTTTTGTATTTTAATTTAGTTAAGTCTCTCATCTTACGCGTTTGATCTTTATTAAATTTAATAATTTCGAAACAGCACATCTTAAGGATCGATGAATTTCCTGCAAAAAGACTTTAAAGATGTTAAAATTGAAAAATCTTTCTTTACTTTAACTTATTAACTTGTTAGGCTTACATTAGCCTATCACGTATGTACATAAGTTATTTTGATTAAAATTCAAATTTATTTAAAATTCATAGAATGGAATATCGACATTATTAAAAACGTTACTTCAGATAAAATTTATTATAAATTATATTAAATAAAAGATGTCGAAATATTCATATATGCAAGATTATATGTCAATTTTAATAGCAAACGAGTATTTTTATCCTTCTCGACTTTACATTATGTGTTGATGACATTTTTTGGAAGGAATAAATATCGAAACAAATTGAGAAGGAATTTCGTCCTATAATTCGTTCGTTCCCTTCCTCCCGCCCCCCCCTCTCTCTCTCTCAAGATGTTTCCATTTTAACTAAAAAAATTAATTTCTTTGTGTAATTTCGGCTTATGATTTTCAAACATCTAAAATTTATAATTTCACGGAATGAAAATTCCTATAAATTCTTTTGAATTTGCTCATTTTCCCTGCAGGGGAAGCACTCCTGACGTAATCAAAGTGGTTAGATGTGAGCCTTCTAACGACGAAGAAGGCGAATTACTGTCGGTCTCATATTTGCACTAATCGGATTTACGATCGAATATAATCCTAAACGAACACATGAACCGTCCCATTAAACTCGAGCGGAAGTTGAAGCGGAAGTTGAATTTCGTGATTCAATCTTTCACCATTTCGTACTTGTACTCTGTTATCGATTAAATTTATTCCTGTCGCGAGGACGCAACCTTATTTTGTTTCATGGTACATAAAACGGGAAAAGGTCGAAAACAATTAAAACGCAATTTAAAAAAATATCACGTTGAAAACAATCTTAATGCGAATTTTTTGATGATAGATAAAACATGAAGCTTTGAACGAAAACAGCCGCAATTTGATAAACCCAATTGCCCAGGACGCAAATATCTCGAAATAATTCGATCGATACGCGCAGACAGTTATTCCTGATTTCTCGCTTTGGTATGACATAATTTGATAATAAATTTCACATTCGCTGTACGAAGGAATCAAATCATTGCTCTAATTTCAGCGAATTCGCTCGCTGCCTCGTCATAGAGACATGTGGCAAGAATATACCCGGCTAGGTCGAATTTAAATTCCTAATTATTATTAAAGATAAAATCAATGTTATCCCGCCGCAAATATTTTGCTTGAGATTCGAAACTGAAGATAAGAAAAACATAATAGCTGATCGAGTCGAGACGGAAAACAAAAATTCCAATTTTGATGGCTGTTTAATGACGATTCAAAAATAATTTGTATATTACAAATAAATTTGTAATAAAAAAACAAATGATAAGAATTTAGATAAGTCGTACCACAATAAAATGTAATAATTATTTATTTACACAGTATCCCGGATAGAAACAAAAAGTCATGAGTTAAAGTGACCTCAATGATGTCAAAATGACAAAAAAATTATTAAATTATGATTGAAAGGTGAATTTGTAATCATATTCTTGTCCTTCTTACGTCACTTTTGATATTATCATGACTTCCCGTTCTACTTGGGAGGCATTTAAATTAATTTTGTGTGGCCGGAAAACGGCACTGGGCGAACGAGAGACCGATGAAATCCGGGAGAGACCGCGTTACATGCATAAACTCCTTGGGGCCTTTGAAGCGAACGAAGGAACGGTCTCGCAATTACGCGTTGACGCAATAGTGCGAGGGGCGCACCACGCTCCGGGTTCTTGCTTTCTCTCATCTTCCGAGCGGTTGGAACGCTGGATTTATCGAACGGGGACGGAACGAAGGACCTTGATCCTTCCCCGCGACACCTTCTCACCGTTTTCTCTTCCCTTCTCCGTTATTACGTTCTTTTTTTTCTCCCTCTCTTCCTCGCGCACGATGGACGTCGACGTGGACGTCGCTCGGTTTTTCTCCAGGTTGCGGATGCGTTGCACGAGGTGGGGCTAACAACGAAATTCCCGGTTTCCACAGCCTGGTGAACCGCGCCGAATCGCCGGCATACGCGTACAGATATTGCAACGTGCTCGTTTCTGCGGTCGTGCGCCACTCGCCGGAGAGGAAGATGAAAAAAAAGAAGAGAACAGCGCTGCAAAACCGCACGGACGGCGCGTCGTGCTTCCGGAGAGTCGTGTGTTTTACGTCTTGTTTGCGGCATGTTCGTCTTTTTTTTCTGGAAGAAAGAAAGGGTGCAGGCGAGTGCCCTCGACGACTTCGATCGCGGTTCAGGCAAGATTTGACAATGCGACACGAGATGCAGAGCGCTCCATTCCGCTGCGATATGTCTCTGCGTGTTAAAATATTTTTTCTTCCAAGATTTATCAAGGCAGTCCTTTTCTTTCTGGAAGAAAGAGTGTCCTCGATGACTTGGATCGTGGTCCAGATTTAACAAAACGAGATGCAGAGTGTATACCATTCCGCTGTGATATGTTCCGGATTGTTAAAGTATTCCCGCTTTTCCTTCCGGAATTTAGCAAGGAAATCCTTTTCCGCACATTTTTCAATTTCGAACGCAGTTATATAAGGATTGTAGAATAAAAAGTTAAGAAGAAAAAAATAGGAGACATACATTCTTAATTTTTATTATTATAGTTTTCCATATTAACGTTCAAAATTTCAAACTACTGTTTTACTGGCAATTGTTTTGCCCAACGAATTATCGAAACTCCCCAAGTCTACACCTCATCATGGTGATCATTTTTTATATTGTCCTACAGATTTTTGTTGTAATAGATGATCCATGAGTACGGTGACTATCGTTCTTTGAGAAAAATAAAGGACATCGCCACGTATTCTTCTTCCACAAACAAATGCACGGTCAATTTATTATTATCATTAATATTTTTTCCTTGAATATATATTTAGATGAAAAAAATAAACTATTGTAAACTAAGACAATTAAATATAAAAAAGAAACACATCTTTATTTAAACATTACACAAAATATACAAAGGTGGTAAAGACTGAAATATAGGACATTTTATCAGATTTTTCAAAAATAAAGGACAAAAGTGAGTTTTCAAGAAGAAAATAAATCTAAAGGACACAGACCTAAAATAAAGGACTGTTCTTTGTAATATAGGACGGATGGTCACCATATCCATGAGATTCAAATTAAAAATCTTTTAAATTTGAAATTGACCGAAACAAAAAGTCTGCTTAATAATCGATTTTTTCCCCTTCCTTTCGAAAGGAACATCATTTATTTCTAATAATTGCGTGTTTCTTCCATTAAGGATGCACGAGATGGATCGCTTTGCGGGTTGCGCGGGACACGAGGGACACGAGAGCCTCTGATTGTCTGTCCATCGCAAACGGGGCACAGGCAGCACACGTAACAGGCACGCCGAACGTGTACCGGATGGATCGCTCCGTGTTCCAAGTATTACAAGAGCGATCTCTTGCGTGTCAAGACTGCCGATGCGTACGCCGCGCCGCGCGGCCTCTTCCTTGTGTGCCACCTCGTCGCCAGAAACGCCAGGGTGTGGCGCCGAAACCCGGGGAACGACCTTAGACACGACCTCGTCCGAGACTGACAAAAGCCGCTGCTCTGGCTTCGGCAGCTGAACGTCCGCGTGGGAGGATAAGAGTCTGCATTCCGTTTTACTATTAATCTTCGATCGCGCTACCACGGGCCGCGCGAATGCGTGGCATGGCGTTAGCACACTTTCGATCAAAGAATCGATTGTGATCACCAAGTTTTGTGGGATCCCACAAAACTTAGTGAAAATTACAAAACTGAGCAAATTTACTAGAATGTTTACAATTTCATTGATTAACATATAGTGAATTTGCTCACTTTTGTAATATTCATCAAATTGTATGATGATACACAATCGACCCCCAGGTGTTTTTAAAATATTTAAAAAATTCTCCATAATCGTCATTCTTTTTTATTTTTATGATAGTCTATTTTCGTAACGATTTGTGATCACGTTCTATGTAGATTAACTTTCATCTCGGTTTAACTTACTTTTCACCTTCTTCTAGTTTTAAGAATTAGAAAAAAGATAAAAAGTAAATCAAATCAAGATTAAAATTTTAATTTGCATTGTAAAAGAAATGGACATGAATTAATGATACTGCTAATAAAATGGAATCTATTACCTCATCACAGATAGTAACTATAATAATATAAAATATTTTATATTCCATTTTTTTCAAAATCTCGCTTCGGACAAAATAATTCAATAAATAATCTTCCCTCGACTTTTCATTTTCGAGATTATTGAAATTGTTCAGAGAAATACGATCGCTACGTGTTATTGAAAAGTTAATTTCTTTTTGCAAATGGAAACAATTGCAATTTCAGATTTTTCGTGATAGGTTTTTAATAAATCAACTCAACGAATCCCCCAAATTGACTTAAAATATAATCACAGGACAATTAGCGATTATTCACAACTTCGCGACATTTCACGCGCGTAGGCGATCAACCCGCGCCGGGACTCGTACAGCCGGTAGACAAGTTTTACCGCGCTACGCAACGGCCGGCAGTGTCCTGTAAGTGTATCGTCGAGTACGTAACAGGAAGTAACGCGGCGCGAATATTAACGAGCGGGCGCGCACCACGAAAGCGTTTACTCGCTCTCTGCGCTGCACACGCGCGCCATCGCATTTTGCAACACGTGTCCGATGTTTTCGCACCGCATCAGCCTCGACAGCGTTTCGCGGAACGGACGCAAACAATACGCATAATGCCTTGCTTCGCATTCCGAAGTTGAGAAAATTAAACGTTTTAGGCGGATAAATAAATGTGCAAGATGTACAAAACAAGATACGGTGCTTATTAGCATCAACATCATTTGTAAAGATTGTATTTTAAGACTGATTAATAATTAGCACACAATTTAAGTTCAGAATAAATATACAAAAATTCACAAAGAATATTTGCTATCAAAATCCCGCCTGGAAAGAAAAAATGGCATTTCTTTCTATTTAGTATATAAGATACCATTTATTGTCTCTTTTGTCATTTTGGAGTTTGGGATAAAGAATATTTGTATATTTTAAAACAACATAAGTATTGTCTTGAAAAGGAATGATCTACGAATGTATTATCCAAAACTTAGATGGCACAGGTGTTATATAATAATAGAAAGATTATCGAGTTTCAGTTATGTCTATAATTAGGGAAAATATCAAAATAGTTGGCGGCAACTTGCTTATATAAAATAAAATAAATCTTTAATGTAAAATCTTAACAGGATAGTACAACTTTCAGAAAATATCACAATATCTAAATTGTTTGCAATACTCATAATTAGATTGGTGAGAGATACGCTGGACAAATCTAATGAAAAATGAAGACCCGAAGTAAGAAGAAAATATACGTGGTATACATTTTCACATTAGACTCACACATTGTTTTTTATGTACACGTGCTACATGCAAAACACCGTGGATTTACGCTTGGATTTAAGTAAGTTCGTCCTCAGCTGCGTTTAAATTTGTCTTGGAAGGGCGGCAAGTCCAAGATCCTGGCTGTGCCAAGTAGTACTAGTACTGGAAACAAAATTACAGTAAGAGGTATATCAATATTGACCGTTCATTAATATTACAAGTATCCTTTGATTACGTCTCCTACTTCTTGTGATAAAAGATAGCATTACGAAATTTTATAACTATAAAGAATGAAGAAAATGATTGATAAGAAGTTATAAAACTTGAGATTCTTATCTTTTACACAACAAATAGGATATAAATCTAAAAAATGAAATGACGGTACTTGTAGTGTTAAATGAAATTTGCGAACGCTGCTTGGCAATGTTCCGCTTTTTATATTAAAAAGCCAAACAAAGCTGCCGACGCGACGTACCAGAGGCGACCGAGTACATCGCTGCCTTTCCTACTTGCTTCTGGTATTGTTTGGAGTGATGACAGACGTATAAACCGGCGGCGACGAGGCCGCCACCGCTCAGCAGTCTGCATTCGAGACAGTCGCGGTTTCTGTTGCTGATCATACTGTTCACCGTGTGTACATTCGTCATGTCTCGATCTTCGATGCGGTTTACGCAGGTTTACGAAGGTACCGCATACAGTGGAGCGATTCTCCAAAGAGGTTAGGAAAGGAACCGTGCAACGAACCGAACAACCTACCAGCTGTTATGTATATAGAACACTTGTCAATTATTCAACCATTGACGTAATTATATACCTAGTAACGAAAAATTCACCAAATACAGATTCCCGGACGCGAAAAGATTGAAACGTCTTTTCTCGATGTGTTTCGGAACGCATCAAAGTACAAGTCTAGTTTACATACCAAACTCGTACGAAAAATTTTTTCGCATACCTATGCGAAAACAATGCTGCGCCGCGATCACTGATTGGTGTATAATTTAAGATCTAATAGGTATAGCCCCCCCCC
>VBVR01001410.1:0-12433 GCA_011638315.1 Tetramorium parvispinum | reverse complement strand
TATAAGAGACAGCCCCCCGTTCGATGCAGTGTAAACTTGAGCAGTTGCGCGAAAGAGTCGGAAGTCACGTGTGCGACTCCATGCCAAGATATACCTGGCTTCCGGTCTCTATGCGTTCTTCTTCTCGTCGTTCTGATTATCGTCAAGTTCGTTGCTTACCGATAATCGTAATTTTAAAGACTAAAATATAAGTACAGAAGGAAGGATTGAGAAAACGTGTGTACGGAAACAATGGCGGCGACAATGAGATGTCTTATCAAGTTCAACGTGGGACTGGCAAGCAATACTTTTTTAAGAAATAGCTTGCTGAACTGTACGTAACATTCGACTTAACCTTACTTAGCATTCCTGCTTGCGGCAATTTGAATTACTCGCATTACATGTTGTTAATACATGTTAGTAATATGTGCAATCATAATTTTTAGTTCAAATACACTTCGAGAAGTATATCCACGCATATTATATACCTGAATAAAATTTAGCGAAAACGTTAAATGAAATATTTTTAACAAGTATCTTACATGTTTAAAATAATGGGTTTTTTTTTAATATATCTATCAATGTATTCATTGTATTACATCTGTCGATATGTATGTCGTTTTACTTTGCAGCTTGCAGATACTTGTATACAGACAAGAGCCTGGGTCTGCAAGGCTACGAAAATGCACGATTAAACTTCCGCAATCAGTTTTTAAATGTGGAAACTACATTCCGCACCAAGATGGAGGAAGTGTGCAACACAGACACAAGTATGGTCTTCACTGAAGATCTGAAATCCATGTTGCACTTAGTCCAAAAGGACCCGAAAGATATTGAACTGCTTATGAAAATGATGATGAAATTTAACAATCAAGCCAAAGATATGAGATTTGGTACTTTTATCTTCGGTCCTGTGGTGATGCGCACCTTCTATTACCTGGACGAACCAGATCTCGCGATCACCGCTTTCAAGGATCCCAAACTTGAGAATTTCTTTGATCAATTAATCAGTTACCAGATACTCTTGTCTTTAATGTATAAGCATGGAAAATACACGGAAATGAGAGACGTGTATGACGTAATTAAGAAAAAACCCTTGTTGAATGGAGGATATGCCAGGAATTCGTTGATATTAATTATGGCTGCCTGTTACAAGGAGGTAATGGCTTTCGTAAGAGCGATGAAATTTTATCAAGGACTGCCTTTGCATGATAATGCTTATGCTTTCAGAATACACCAGAGACATTGAAGTACGCCTTGAAAATCTGGCGAGAGCTTGAGGAAAATGGATTTGAAATTGTGCGTAGAGCCACCATATTTTTAGCAGCTCTAGCCATTAAACAGGGTTCACCTCATGTAGCTATAGAAATTTTGAGTACTTTAAGAGAAATTCGATATATCCAAGTAAGAAATGTGAAGGTTGCAGCTTATACAGAATTGAAGAGGTTTACTGAGATAGTACCCCTATTTAGAGCATCATTAGAGCAGGACAGACCGAATTTACAAAAACAAGATTACTTCATAGATGTGGTACGTATCCAATCTAAAATCCTCAATTAGCAATATAACACATGCGTTACGCAACATGTTACGTTTTATTTGCGTTCGTTTCAGATTGAAAAGCTCGAAGAAGCTATGGCAAAAGAGAACATCCCCGAGGACTTTGAGCTTTACAAATTGATTGCTTTATTGAAGAAGGATAATTACATCTTACCAGAGGTAAACTCTGCCAAGACGATCAGTTCTATATATTTATCAGTATTATTATTATTAATTTATAATGTCAATTACTGGACATTCATTCTATATCTTACATTATTATTTTTACAATGCAAAGAATTTCTACGTACATGTGAAATCGACGTGACGAATTAAGTAACATTCAATATTCATTAGAATAAGGGTTTGAATGACGATATATCATATTTTTGCAGACTTTGGAAAATCATATTTGCGCGGAAATAAATATCGATAGAACGAGAGCGAGAAGATCCGACACAATGATGCTGCAATCCAATTTTCCACAGCGACAGCAAAAGTTTGCGCGTAATAATGCTAATAATAGGCCTGCATTGCGGGATCTTTTGTAAGTATGTTTATAGACTGCGTCCGCACATACGGAAGTTGTAGAACGTGTCTCGATATAATCTGATGGTTTATCCGAGACATAATTAAGTTCAAACCAATGAATAAACATCATTTGTTTCGATAATGGACGATCGTACATTTGTTTTTATTAAATGATGCACCTTCTTCGATATACCTTTCTACAAGTTTTCAATAAGATTCACTAAAAGATTTACAAAATTACTCCAGTTAATTTAGATTGTACAATTTTACATCATAGAAAAAGTATGTTGTATACTCTTTACAATAAACCATAATACAATTGATAAACTGCTGATATTTTGTTGACTTAGAGATTACAAAGTTCTCTCTCATTATGAACTAACCATTGTGACATATTTTCGGAAATTTGAAATTGCGATTTTATTATTGATATTAGTGATGATATCCACTGATTATTAATTGAAATGCAATCCTTATCTCTGTAAACAAAATACATATGACAACTCAGTTAAAAACGAACAAGATTAATATAGCATTTTAATTTAATAATACCAACCTGGATACAAGAGCTGCAGCAAGATTAGCCCAGCTTTCAACATTATTGGGATACGTAAATATATTTTTTTGAGCTTGTCTAAGACCTTCTTTCGTGCCGAAGTGACTATACGCTGACGCGCAAGCAACATATGCGATATCAGTCATGGACGTATTTCTGCTTAGCGTCAACGCCGTTAGAGCACATTTACGGAAGATATCCAGATTTTCGTCCAACAGTAGAATTCGAACAAGGCGTATCCAATATCTAATATCGTCTACAATACCGACATTGTAAAAGATAAATCTGTAGGCATCTATCATTTGATAACAATCAATGTTACTTACTAGGATGCCTGAAAATAGCTTTGGAGAGTATTCGAATAGCTTGAGTTAGATTTCCCTGAATAACTTGACGGTATGCTGCCAATGTGACGACGTGATAACCATATTCGTGATGATTTTCGTATGCTTTCAATTCGTTCAATACCAAAGAAGTCAAATTGTCGTCATCATGCAAAATTCCTAATGCGGCAGTCGCTAAGAAACCAGTTATAGTAGGCGGTTGTATTTGTATACATTGGAATAGCAGGGTCTTGACAGCATCTGCCCCTTGGAACATGTATGCAATCGCGGCCATCGCGCACAAGATGTTCGCTTTATCCGCACTAGTGTCTGCTAGCCAATGTAAAGCTTCTTCATATGTATTGTACGATTTTTCATACTGCTTGGCTAAATACATACAAGACATTTTTTTTCCCATTAAAATTACATGTTTATCTATGTGTAAATTTTAATACACACATGATTTCTAAAAGTCCATGCGAGAGTGGTTGACTTATAATCGACAATTTTTATCTCAGTTTTATAAAAAATTGATTAGAGATTCAAAAGTTACAAACAAATTAATGAAATAAATGATAATCCATTTTGAGGGAACTTGTACTTCAATAAGATAAAGATGATTTTTAAAAATTTCCATACCTTTGAACAAAGCTAATGCTAAATGACACTGAGAGTTGAAACTTGCACATTTCACTTGTTTGCATAATGCCACAGCTTCTTCGTACTTTCCAACTTGAATCAGAATGCGTGCTAAGTTTATGGATATCTTGTCTCTTTCTTCGTCTTCGCTCAGTTTTAAAGCTGTGGCAAATTGCTTAGCTGCTGTTTTGTACAATTTCAATCGTTCCAATAATAAACCATGGGTATTTAGGGCATAAATATCATACGGCTCGCGTTCTAAAAAAATGTCAAAATTTGCCTCAGAATACGAAGGGAGTATCACGTTAAGCTGATAACGTTATCTGCTAACCTGTGTACCAAGTGAGAATATCAGATGCTGCAGGTATCGCGTGCATGTTTTCGATAACATACACTAACAGTGGATCCTTCTTCATTGCGGAATTCAAGAGAATAGTAAGTACCCAATGAGCATAGCCTAGAGCCGCTTGATTATGATAACCCAGTTGCGTTGAATGCCGGAACAGATCCATCGCTTCCTTTCTCTGGATTTTCTCCGCGATTAATCCTTGTCCGATCCAGCTATTCATGTAACTAGGATCCGCACGTTGTGCTCGAGAGAATGCTTCATTCGCTTTGTAGATATCTCCTAAATATTAGCAATATATTAAACAATTGTCACAAAAAATTCATCAAATAAAAATTTAAAAAGTAGTTATCTTTACATACCTAGATGGAAGTACAATGCTCCCAAATTGCTCCAAGCTATCGCATTGTTCGATTCTCTATCGATCGCCATAATGAAACTATGTTGAGCCAGAGCATAATTTTTTATATAAACTGACATACAAATAACACCCAAAATATTCCAATGTAGCCACGATTGCGGGCAGAGTTTAACGGAGAGTTTTGCAGCCTCCAAGCACTCAGTCGCCACATTGTTTTTATTGATTGTAGAAACGCGATTTAATTGCATCAAATAACAACACGCTAAATCATAATATAACGATGGAGAATTTTGCATGGATATTAGGTAAGAAAAACATCTGAAAATAAGACGTTTTGTAAACAAAATTAGATTTTATATTATATAAATGATACAAAATATTAATAAAATCTCTTATGACAATATTCGTAAGGATTTGATACGTGCAATCTACTGTATTTTATTATTGCGTTTAATTATTATTAATCTCATCTTCCAATACGGTCACATTATAAAACAGTCTAAGAATAACTTTTTAATATTTTACCTTATTGATAATTTGAGTATATCGTCTCCTTTAATATTCACATATTTTTCGGCGTTGTCCTTGACGCAATCATTTGCAAAATCCATTGAAAGGTTAGTCATAATTAAAGGCTCGATCCTTAAATAGCAATACTTTTCTGGCAGAGTGATTATTCTGTAGCACACGTCGCCCAGCAATTTCCAATTGCAAAGCAGATCACTACGTATCATAATAGCATCTACCAGATTGTCTGTCGCTTGTTGTAGATTTTCTCTCGCGCGACATAGAAATTGTTGCGCGATATTTTCCTTTGCCAGGCCTAAACACGCTTGTGCTAGACCTTTTAATGCGAGAATATGCTGTTTATCATTTTGTAATATATTCTCGAAGTCTTCTTTGGCTTCTTTATGTTGGCCAATGAGCTAGAGAAAAGATTTTATATGAATATTTATGTTATCAATATTTTAATAATTATGTTATCTATGATTTGATAAATTTTATTTACCAATTTGATATTTGCGAGTTGTATCATGGGATACAAGGATCCTGGGCTCAGCTGTAGCGCGCGTTGATACGATTTTAGTGCCGATGTATGAGCGCCGCGTATTAAATATGCATCTGCCAGAGATTCCCAGCTATGACTATACAAGGCGCAAACTTATGATAAAGAATATCATAGCGTTTTGTAATATAATAAAGTAATAGTGAATTATACTTGTCATTAGGATCGGCTCTGATCACATGCTGTAATGCCGTAATAGCTTGCCCCGCGTCACCTTGATCCAAGTAATGCAAGCCCAGCTGGAGCCAAGCCCATCTCGGCCCAGTACCTTGCACAGTTACCTTTTGTAACAGTTGTATATTGGCGTCCTGAACAATGATATATAATATTAATATCGATCAAAATAGTCGACGTATATAAATTTATGTCCTAAAGGAACATAGCAAAATATGCTCGTATGACGCTCACGGTATTCTTGAGAAGACGATAAGCTGTGCTCAGTCCGATACCAGCTTCCTCGGAATTCGGATTGATCTGCAACGCGGCGTGGTAACATTTCCTTGAACGTTCTATGTCGTTACCATGTTCGTGATAATAATGTCCTAAGTAAACCATGCATTCCCAATTATTACGATCCGCTTGGACGCCATTTAAGAATGCCATCAGACTGGGGTTGTAATCTCCCATATCCCAATATATTTTACCAAACAGCAACCAAGCTTCAGAATTTTCTAAAGCTAGTTCGAGAGCGTTAATGGCTTCCTCATACTGTTTGTGATTTTTTAAGTGCAACGCTTTGAGAAT
This sequence comes from Tetramorium parvispinum, assembly GCA_011638315.1. Lineage (NCBI taxonomy): Eukaryota > Metazoa > Arthropoda > Insecta > Hymenoptera > Formicidae > Tetramorium > Tetramorium parvispinum. The sequence goes on along the minus strand of VBVR01001410.1, from coordinate 6,349 downwards.
AAAAGCTTGGAGCTTAGTTTCATCCTGAGATTCCAAGTTATTTAATACAGCAGTAGCGTCCGGTTCGTCCAGTAATACATTTGTGCGTCCATGCATCACTTGCAGTTGTGCGGAAGGCTCGACGCTTAACAACTGAATATAAATTTATTATACATTATTAAATAGCTGAGAAAAATTATAACATGTTCATGTTAGATAACGCTCTCACCTCCTCGCACATCTGCCTCGCTTCCAGTAATTTCTGTTTGTTCGTACTTCTACTTAGCGCTTCGAGCAACCTCAACGTGATTTCATGTTGAAATTTGTCCTTTAAATGGGGTTTTATCGATTGTAGCGCTTTTCTGGAAGCATTCTCGGTTTCTTCCCAGCAGTAAAACTTGTAATAGACTTGGCTTAACATTAACCAGGCATAAAACGATTGTGCATTTAACAAGACCACTTGCTTCAAACAATCGCGTGCGTCGACCAACTCGTCCGTTTTCTTCAAATACGCTGCCTTCGCGATGAGTGCAGCCTCGGAATTTGTATTCAGCTTGAAAAGTGACTCATAAAACGGAGTTATATCGATCTCGAGCTCATTTTCACACAATGCTCTTTCGTAGTAGATACGGCACAACCATTCTATCGTACAAAGGAATCAAAGCGTGTGAGGATATAAAAATACAGTGCATACAAATTTTCGATTAGAATAGAAAGATAAATTACCTAGAGGACAAGCATCCTGTGGGAATTGAATATGCATGTCTGGGGCGGCTGTTAGCAACGTTGCAATTTTATTTGAATCATACAGCATTTTTAAATATTTCCTGTAATACTCTTGTCTCGTGACTAGCTCTACATCTTTTATTACAGACGCTAATACATCTTCATAAAGCTCCTGATGCTTATTAATTTTATTTGTTGGATACTCCGCAAAGACCCACACTAAGGTCTTATCGATCAGATTTATCTTCTCTTTGGTAGAAACCTCCCGTAACGCGCTCAATGTGCTCAACGCCTCAGACAGTATGTCATCATTCTTGATACGTAGGACAATCTCGGAAATTTTATTCATGTAATGTGTGAATTTGGGAGAGTCGCTAAAACAGACGTTTACAGTCTCTCTTTCTCTTCTCTGAATCTTTATACAATTTGAAACGTTGTTTTAAAAATTGTGATAATCTACCTATCCAATTGCAGCAGCTTGCAATAAGCTAGAGCCAACTTTCCCCAGCTGTCGTGATCCTGTGCAGCTTTCTCGTAATGCGCCACTAAGCCTTGCCAGGCTAACGGATTATTTGGCTGCACCTCCACGGCCTTTTGAAGGACCAAGGACACCTGCGATTTAAATTCATCCACCTCCTGCATGGAACGGGCTAACAGAACCATCGCTCCATAATTGCTCTTGTCTTTCTTCAAAATCTTCTTGCATTTTCTCATAACTTCCAAATATTCATTTAGCTTGAAGGCGTCGCGGGCCTCCTTTAATAAGATCTTTATGTCGTCCGACATTTTTCGCTTTAATAGAATTTAAAAACAAAGTAGATGTTATTGTAGATTTTATTAATCATTCGCCCACAATTATTTCACAGTCCATGCAATGTAACAGTCATGATTTAATCGCGACAGCGATTAAACATCACATAATTATGAAACAATTTAAAAGTTATAATGGAAACATTAAGCTGTTTCAAATAATGATATATTTTAACAACTTTATAATATTTTTATCAGTAATCGTAGGTACTATATGTAAGCAATAGTTAAGTTTATTTAACGTTTATATGTAACGGATAATAAAAGATCATTGCAAAAGGAGTGAAACGTAATCACTGTTTTATTTTACAGTACCATGCTGTTCAGTTCTGTAACAAATGAAAAGTTCCTATTAAAGTTCTTTTCCTAAAGGGACATTTTCACAAGTATGCTCCTATTTGCCGCAACGTGCTCCAATAAGCTGCATTAAAGCATGTTGGAGGTTGGAGCATGTGACACGCGGACAAAAAAAGGATAATGAATAGTTTGCTGGTTCCCAGCAGAGTTGAGGGATGCGGTTCCGAATCTTTCATTGGTTCTTTCTAAAAAAATTGCATATTATTAATTAATAATAACATGTAAACGTAATTATTATCCCTCTATTGTGGCCCCAGGGCCTTGAGCTCCACGTCGGACCCCATCGAAGAGCCATAAAAACGCGGTCTGACGTCGCGCACATAGGTGTGCGTTGGTGTGCGTGCCGTGCCCGTGACTACCGTGCGAACGTGTACGGAACGTAGGAGTCGGGAGGAGTGCGGACTGCGGAGGAGTGTGAAAAGCTGATAGAGCAGCCAAGGAGGCCGCCCGATGGATTCGCACTGCTCGCCGTATTTACGCCCGTCGCTCGTCCATCCCTCGACGTCCGCGCTGCTCTAAGTTCACGCCACTCTCTCAGCCCCCGTCGCATCGCCGCGTATCGTCCGTCTTTCTAACCTCAAGATCGCCACTCCACCGCACGCGCGCAAGAGAGAGAGAGAGAGAGAGAGAGAGAAAAAAAAGATGAACACCATGCTCCTTTGATAGAGGCCTCACGTCGTCGCCGACAGCACCGCCGACCCGTACCGGACCCCACGCAGCCGCTCTCGCCTCCCCTTCCCCCCGGCGCAACGGGAGATCGTCGTCGTTGATCGACCGTGGAGAGGCTGACGACCGGGAACGGCGCCCGTCCTAAGTATAGACCCCTCCTCCCGTTTTCACGCAGCCTGTCGCGAATTCCGCCCGGGGTGTGGCCGCCGGCACGTCGTCGTGCACCGCACCGCGGCCGTCCGTACGCGGTATTTTAAGGCTATGTCGGGCCGCACGGCGCGCGGGATTCGAGGTTAGGTCGAATCCTCACGGCGACGGCGATCATCGCTCGTTCGACGAATCTTTAACTCGCGAGTCTTGTCCCTTTTTTCTTTTCATTTTTTTTTGTTCTTTTTTTTCTTTCGACAGAGTTCCATGCGATCCGACACGCTGTGTTTCCCATTAGACTCACATGTTGAAATTATAATCTTATTTGAGTGCGAAAGAAATGTGGATTTGGAGAAAATTTGAGAGATATCGCGCGATAGTGAGTGCTTTCCAACAACGACACTCTTTAACACTGTGAATCATTTCATCTCTCCTTAACATTCAGCAAACAACAAGGACAAAATGCTGTACTGTGTTTCACAGCGTCGCCAGTGTACGTTGTTGGAAAGCATCCATAAATGATTCACTGTGTTACATAGTGTCGTTGAAAAGTACCCAGTTTGTCTGCCACGTGTGCTAACAGCTGACTTGTGTGTTGTTTAGGTACAGTTACTATACCAACAAACCCCAATACTACGTATAGTAATGTCTGTCCCTCCTCCATCCTCCAACAATATAGCTGACACGAATAAGCTAGGCGGTGCCAGTCCTAGTCCGATTGAGGGTATCGAGGGAGTTCCAGGGCCGAGCTTCTTGGATCCTATGCATTCGGCGTCACCACAAAACGAGGAATCCGAGGATTATGGAGATGATGAGGAGGAGGGCGACGAAGAAAGTAGCGAAGGAGATAGTGAAGTAAGTCAATATTCAATTGTATTTTGTTTAACCTTTTGTTTTAGACCTTTAGAAAGTGCTCCTTTAGCTTTACCTTTGTTGTAAATATGATGAAAGATGATTTCGTTATTTTTTTTTTATATTAAATTTATAGCACAGGTTTAGCAATATTCTTCTAATTATTCGCTATGTTTCCAGATTAGCGACAGCGGTTTGTTCTGCGACGCTGAGTGTACAGCGGAAGTTGAGAACAACACGTGCCAGTCACCTGTGTCACAGTCCCAAACGGTTCCCTCTGAACAAGTTCAGAGTCCAGTATCGCATAATTATGTGCCATCGGACGCTGTCCAGCCTCAGAGAAAGCGAAAAAGTGAAACAGAGTGTTGTTTACCGTGTAAAAAACTTAATCCGGAAGAAAAGTCTCATACAATGTGAGCGTTGTCGTGCTTGTTACATTGAAATTATAATTGTATGTGGATTTTAATACGTTTCTTCTGCTTTAGGACTGCAAGAAAACTAGATGATAAAGGAAAACACGTGAGATGTGTCATTCCTACCAAGGACAATCCTCCCCCGGAAATGAGTAGTTGGCTTTTGCAATTTCAGGTAACTGAATAAAAGCCTATTTCTAGTAAATATAATAGTTGTAAAAGTCATGCCGATAGAATTAGAGATAGTGTACAATCAGTTCATATTCGGGAGATCTTTTTAAAAAGCAAGGAAAAACGATAATCTTGTTGCAGAGATGGTCAAATGCAGAAAGGATGTTAGCGATAGACGAACTAATAGAGAGATGCGAGCCCACGCAGGTGCGTCACATGATGCAGGTGATAGAGCCGCAGTTTCAGCGAGATTTCATATCGCTGCTGCCGAAAGAATTGGCATTATCAGTATTGGCCTTCTTGGAGCCGAAGGATCTTTTGAGGGCGGCACAAACCTGCCGAAACTGGCGATTCCTAGCCGACGACAATCTACTCTGGAAAGAGAAGTGCAAGGCAGCTGGTATAGAGGATCTGAAGGATCTACCGCCGCCGAAGCGAAAGAACTGCCGAAGTGGCAGCCATAACTCGTCACCGTGGAAGCAGGCTTACATGCGGCAACATAATATTAAAATGAATTGGCGAACAAAGCCAATTCGCACTCCGAAAGTGTTGAAAGGTCACGATGACCATGTAATAACATGCCTTCAGTTCTCCGGCAATCGTATAGTTAGTGGTTCAGATGACAATACTCTTAAAGTATGGTCTGCTGTTACGGGCAAGGTAAATCAAATGGCAAATCAGATGAAGATAATGGGATTTAACCGTTATCAAGAAGAGAGAAAGAGAGAGCAGATTATGTATATCCCGTGTTTTTCTCGATGTTTCAGTGCTTACGGACATTGGTTGGGCATACTGGGGGCGTGTGGTCTTCGCAGATGTCTGGTACGATTGTTATCAGTGGTAGTACAGACCGCACGTTAAAAGTGTGGAACGCGGAGACTGGCCAGTGCATTCATACATTATACGGTCACACGTCGACAGTTAGGTGTATGCATCTACATGGTAACAAGGTTGTCAGTGGTAGTAGAGACGCGACACTAAGAGTGTGGCAGGTGGACACGGGGGAGTGCTTACATGTGCTCGTGGGGCATCTAGCGGCGGTCAGATGTGTGCAATATGACGGAAAGTTGGTGGTCAGTGGTGCCTACGACTATATGGTCAAAGTTTGGAATCCAGAACGTGAGGAGTGCCTTCATACCTTACAAGGACATACTAACCGCGTTTATTCCCTCCAGGTAAGTGGCACCGTGTATAACGTGTTTCTCTTAGATCGCTTTTGTGATCCTCTTTTTCTCTCTTTCTCTCGGCATTGACCAAGTTGACCGTTTTGCCATTTCCCCTTCGTTAGTTCGACGGTGTGCACGTTGTTAGCGGATCATTGGACACGAGTATAAGAGTGTGGGAGGTAGAAACAGGTGCTTGTAGACATACTCTGATGGGCCATCAGTCTCTCACCTCAGGGATGGAGTTGCGCAATAATATCTTAGTATCGGGCAACGCTGATTCCACCGTTAAAGTATGGGACATTGTTAGCGGTCACTGCCTTCAAACTCTCTCCGGCCCGAACAAACATCAATCAGCGGTCACTTGCCTTCAGTTCAATAGCCATTTTGTGATTACGTCCTCTGACGATGGTACAGTAAAACTCTGGGATGTTAAGACTGGTTTGTATACAGTTTTTTTTCCTTTTTAAGAACTTCTGAATTGAAATGCGCATCGGTCGTCAAAGAACAATTTGCGCTGTGTTCGCAGGTGATTTCATTAGGAATCTAGTTGCTCTGGAAAGTGGGGGTAGCGGCGGTGTTGTGTGGAGGATTCGAGCGAGTGATACGAAACTAGTGTGTGCAGTAGGTAGTCGTAACGGTACCGAGGAGACAAAACTGCTTGTCCTCGATTTCGACGTTGAGGTAAAATAGTGAGCTCCACCACCACGTGGATCCAATCGCTCCCTTTGTACGACTTCTGTACATATTTTCAATTAAGTAGTCTAAAAAAAAAACTAATCTACGCTGTACAATGATTTATGTATTACATGGTGTGATTGTGATAAGACTGTGTACGCGCCGTCGGGTAAGGTTCTTACAGGGGTGAGGGAAGGGAAAAATCGAAAAGAGAGAACGAGAGATGACAGCGTACGATCTCCAGGTGGATTATAAAGTGCCCGTCGAGAAATTACAATTGTATCGTTTTAGATCGGAGCGCACGCGCGTTGTTGTGGTGTACAAACGTAAGATTTATAAGACTCGTAAACTTACGGGGAGGGAGGGAGGGGGGGGAGAAAAACG
>VBVR01001409.1:0-30819 GCA_011638315.1 Tetramorium parvispinum | reverse complement strand
GTGTATATATATATATATATATATATATATATATTGTATATACATAATAGCGCGCGATACTACACGTTGCCTCAGAAAATGCACGTACACGCGACTCGGGTGGGAGTTCAGTTAAAGCCGTACGGGACATCTCAATTATCTTGCAATTAAGCGAAATGTAAATTTCATGTCCCGAATAAATTATTGTAGTTCCCGACGCGTTTCGGGGAGAGAAGTTTATTCTTGCAAGCGCTTCTTAGTTGTATATGTCGTTATCATTGAATTTTGATAAATAATCCTGCCTTGTTTCGGGAATTCCCGATTAATTATAAACATGTGATGAAATAATGCGCAATTTTATTGAAACGTAGTTCCCATCTTTTCGTCACTGGCGATTTTCGCGTGTGGCGATCAAGTCGCTGGTGCGTTCGTTAATTGCGAGGGAGGTGGGGAAAGAAACGGGGAAAATGTAGAGACGCCGTTGTCCATCGTTGCAATTGCAGTCTATCGACTATAGCACATCGGGCGCAGATAATTAAGTTTACCGGGAAAGACACAGTCATTGATGTGCGCAATCGTTCTTGCAACGACGATGCGACGTCGGTAAACTGTCAAAAAAAGAGAACTAAAAAAGAGGAGAGAAGCGAAAATGTGAAAAGTACAATGATCAGTACACTGTATCTTTATACTTTTTGAATTTTTTGAAAAGAAAAGAAAATCAACAAGAGAGACGCTGTTTTTCGAATAAAAATTGACAATTAATAATTTACGAAAAATAATTTGCAAAAGAATATAAAGCAATTTGTTAATATCTAGATGAGCGTTTTTAAAACTTTTATCTTCTGTTTTCCGCGCTTGTTTTAAGATAAATTTTTATATATTTATTTATCGATATTTAAGAAGACTTAGATTCTTCTTCGAAAAAGATCTGTTGAAGGACGTGCAAATTTTGATGCGACATGCTTAATCCCACGGGCAAGAAAAATGTCATGTCGAATGAAGTAATGGCGATTAGTGTAAAAAAAAAAACAGAACAACATCTCGAACGACGATTTTCTTACTGAGAAAACAGCACATGGATAAAGAGCACGAACACATTAGCGAGGCTAATTCGTGGCGATAATTATATACATACTAGTTTCGTAGCAGGTTTTGCGATGTTGAAATTGCTACGCGTCGTCGCCACGTCGTCGTGATCGATATTGTGACGCAGACATGTCTTTCGCATCGTGCGAGATCACGAGATTTCGTGCTGCCATTTAATTATGCCGCTTGTTACTGGGAGACGCGTACTGCGCGCATCGCGCGAATCCGATGTCACGGCGAATGAAATCGATGAGAAACTTAAGTTAGGAAAATGTTATATAAACGGGGCTAACGATGATTTATGATTGATGATTAGAAATTCGAATAATTAATGATAAATTTACGATGCTATGATCTTTCTACTTTGTACTTTGTAAGTTAAGAATACTTGATCGTAAAAATAGTATTTTTCATTGCTAATCGTGAATTGAAAGATGATTGAAAAATATTTCCCGGAATAGATAAAAAATATTTAATTACCTAACAGGTGCAATAAAAAAATATTTAAGTATTTAATAGAGTAATGAAAAAAAATCATCCTAATAATAATAAACCAGTTTTAAGTTTCAAAACAAGTATGAAATATTAACCAAAAATAAAATTACATATTAAAATTATTAATCACGTAATCACTGTCAGATTATAAAATATGGCATTATTAGTGTCTTTTACATCTCATCTTTTGTTTTAAAACGCGCATATGTTATTTGCTTTAAATTTATTTTACATTGCTTTTTTGAGTTTACTCGGTGCACCTCACGTTTTCTTCACATCATTGCTCCTCCTCCATTGCACCTCCATTACAATATTAACTACATTTTTCTCTCGTAAAAATCTCCATATGCGTTGTGTATAAAATTTCAGATCGCTTTAGTCTCTAAAAATACAGCGTGAAACCTCGAAATCGCGCTATCTAAGATAAACCGAGTGCAGAAACAATCTAGGAGTTATTCGCCGCGTGCTAGGATCGTTTCGACCTATCGAAACCTATTGGACCCTCAAAATACATGGAAAAGTCAAGTGCGACCGGTCGGTCGAGCGAGCAGCGTTCATGGATGATCGCCGGAATGGCCGGCACTCGAGCGAGCTCGGCGGAGCGTAGCGCGCATAATTTGGACCACCCTGTAGTGGAGGAGTGAGGTAGGTTAGTGAATCGACGGGTGTTATCTGGATGCACGGAACGTGCAGACGGCCAGTACGGAACAACATGTTGTCCGAGTCAGCGAAACAGAGACACTTTAAGCAAAGTTGGCGAATCGGTTTCGCGGACGGCACTTAAAGTGCACTTTCCACACGTACACAGGCGCGTGGTGGCCGCGCTCTCGCGCACGCACGTGGCGGCCGCGCTTTTCTCCGCGCGACTGCACGCGAATACGCGGCGTCGGTGTTGTCGCAGTGTGCGAGCGTGCCGGCGTGCCGTCATCGACGTGCTTAAGCGTCCATTTTCGTGAAAAGTAAGACGCGCGTCGTTATCGTAAAGCGAAGCGCTTTCCCTCCCCCCCCCCGAAAGTGCATGCGCGCGTCTACGTGTGTGTATGTGTGTGCGCACGTCCGTGGACACGTGTTGCGTATGTAGATCGGCAATAGTAATAGCGGAGCAACGGCGAACGGCGCGGCGTAAACGCTAATAATTGACGCAACTCGAAATCGTTGTTTCTACGAGGATTACCTTGGTGGGTGAGGGGGAGAGAGAGAGACAAGTGCAGTTTCCGCGCGGATCCCATCCGGGGGCATTCTGGGGCCGAGCGCAGAGTCGCGAAACGACCGAGGCGACGGTGAGAATTATCGTGCGACTGTCACTTTTCTCCCCGGCAATTACCGCTTATCGTAATCTCGAACGATACCACGCGGCGTGATTTCCCGTCGCGGTGCAGTTCGTTGCATCGCGGCGCGGCCGGTGGTACGCGCGCGCTCTCTTTCTCTCCTTCGCTCTCTGCCCCCCCCCCCTTCGGGGCCTTGATATCGCCGTTTCTCGATACCAGCCGAAGGATTCGGTTCACGAGTGATTAGTGCAATTAGGCAACGTCGAGTGTTGCACCGCGCTGTAACGAATCGCGCGTCAAGTATCCGAGGCACTCGCGCCCGGCCAGCTCCCGAACGCGAGTGCGGTCTGGTAAAAAAAATATCGCCGATACACGCGTTTACGTGGGTTCTGTGAACTGGAGCAACTGGAGCGAGCGGGTCACAGTTCGCGGACGATAGCTTCCGCAAATTCGAACGATTCGGCCCGAAACTGTACAAAGTACTTGCGCGATTTATGAAAGTTTGTTGAACAAGGAAGAACATTAATTTCCGAGGAGCTAAAGACGGTTTTAAAAGTGCATCGGGAGGGAGAGGATGCGAAAGCTCGTCTTTGATGACTGAAATATGCAGTGAGGTGATAATTTGCGGAGATCGCACAAGGAGCCACGATATCTTCGCGCGAGCGAGGCTGGCAGCTGTATGCATGTGTGTGTGAATTCACACGTTCGAGGACAGGAGAAGGCATAACGCGGTACGTACTTTGCGGCAAATTTCCTTGCGGTATTACATGCTATTAAGTGGGAGATTTTCGGTCGGTGAATATCGCGCATCACGCGCTCACGATTTTCTCAGTGGCGGGATACTGATAATTCGCGAGGCCGTTGCTTCGCGCGACCGCTTGAGCTACATACTTCGTAGCGAGTTTTTTTTTCGGATGGACAAAGTGAGAATTTTTCGAGGAGATTAAAGTCCTTAGGGCAGATTTAAATGAAATTGATTCGTACGTCGGATAGTCGGTCGTGTTTGCGCAAAGTGAATTGGCAATTTAGTAAATGCAACTTCCTCCCGACTCATCGATGAATACGTTAATGTTTTTTGCGTATGCTTCGCACTTTGGTTCTCGCGCTCCTGGTCGCGATTTACGATAATGTTCACAAGATCACCTTCTTCTCGTTTGCTGCTGGGCATTATTTTTTATCGTGTGAATATAGCGCAACGAAAGAAAGATAAAATAAGGAAAATATTTATGATTAAATATAAATGATTAGTATTACGTAAGAAATTGTAATGACATGCAAATGACATTCTTATTAGGTGGGGCAAAATATAAAGTTAGATCCGGATCCATTTTTGCTTCATGACCTTCGGTAATACGAGCATGTTTTTTTTGCCCCAGTGGCTGGACACGAGGCAAAAAAGAACCTGCTATTAATCTCTTGCAATTTTACAACGATCTATGTTAAATGCCATTAAACATGTACATACGCTATATGAGATATATTATGTAGTCCAAGATTAAAATTTTGTGGTCGCTCTTCCGTAAGCGTTTATTGAGAAATAAGAAAACGGATAGCTTTCGTTAAAAGAACCATATAAATAATTAATACTCAGTTTCTTGTAAAAGACAGAATTCTGAAATTTTATGATTTTTTTATCAATCATTTTCTGTAGTCTAAAGTCATAAAATGTAAAAATTCTATCTTTTTGCACAAGAAATAAAGTATTAGCTTAAAAAATAGAAACAGTCAGAAATAATTGTCCGGTACTTTTGAAAAAGGAATAATCAAAGAGAGAATTTGTTCTTGTATAGCCTAGCTAGCTCTTGTATAGGCAAAGGTCTATATTTTAAACACTTAAAAAAAATCATAAAACAAGAATATATCCTAAAAGCATTGCTCTTTAAAATCGATGGGAAGCTACATAATTTTTGCAACTACTGCACAGTCACGCTGAACCAATTTCCGTATGCCGGTTTTCGGGTAAACTCCTCAATTAAGCGGAGGGACCAGACGATCCTTAAAGGGGATCAGCTCGTTCGTTGTTCTCGCAGATAGCGGACTTTTCGACTCGGTCGAGTGTGCGCCATTGTTGACGGAAAGTCGTCGTTGAACGGAGTCGAACGCTTTGATTCAACGTTCAGCGCGACACTCAATGGAGCACCGTCGCTCTGATGTTGCTGTTGTTGCTGGCGTCGTACGAGATGATAAAGCCGAATGATAACGAGATGCAGCGCCTGGCGCGCTGCGTTACCTCGTGCGCTCCGCGTACCCAAGTGCAATGCTACAAACTATCACTTTTCTCGCGCAATAAGACCACGCGCCTGGATACGTGCCGTAACAATTGTGAAACCTATTGTGGAGCGCGGTGTATGAAACCGCAGTCATTACAACGCCTACGTTAAGCGCGCGGATACGTTACACGGGGTGGGACGGGTGGGGAGAGTTTCTTAGAGAACGACTGCCGCGATTCACTGTTAGGCTGTATGTCGTTAGAAATTATGTTACGGGGCATTATTCGATGTTGACTGCTAAACACGCGAGTTTATTCCATTATCTTCGTGATTTAAAGTTTTACAAAGGGTATCTTGACTCGCTGATCTCTTTGTTCTACCGATTCTGTGTATTTATAGATTTTCTTAACTTAAATATACCTCTCTGTACGTTTTGAACATTGTGATAAGATCACTTTTGCAACGCGAAGCGTTTTGAAAGCGAAACTGACGTGATAAGATCAATCTGCCTTTAATCTTCGAATAATTTAGTAGATCAGCAAGGGATCTTGAATTTGTCCACATGTTGATTTTAACGCGCGCGTCTAAAGCGAGTGGCAACGATTAATCCGTCGAAGAACATCAAAAGCGAAGATATCTTAGCTCGAGATGTTCAATTCCTATTTAAATAGCCGACGCGCGTAAACAATGGAGATCAACGGCCCTGGTGGAACCGTCCGCCTGTTTCTTAATGAAGTGCTTGGCTCTTTCATCATCCCTGCTGCAGTTGTAGATAATGCACGACGAACGGAACGCAAATACACAACTCGACTCGCGAGCGATCGAGACGAGCGTCCTTGTATAGAGATTCCTTCGTGGAGGTTTCGCCGAGGGAATCGAGCTCTCTGATAAGATTAATGCATCTCCTCTACGTTATGGGCAGAAAAGCCGTAATACCTGATTTCAAAAAGATCTTTTAACAAACGTTATCGTTATGCGATACGAGCAAAGCGCTGAATGAGTTAATTGATGTTCGAAACAACGGCTGCCTCGTTATTTCGCAATGATTATTTCGTCGTTTTAGTTCCGAATTTATTTGGAACCTCGGGAGCATTTCGAAATAGATCGATCATTTGATCATTTCCGATTGACAATTAGTTATAGTTTTATCTCGTTTCTATTAAGCGGGAATTCTTTATATCGAATGTTGCAATTTAGGTTCGCGGTATCTTTCTTTTTTTTCTGTACAACAAATAGAGTCGGATAAGTTAATTTGATTTTGCGCATTGATATCGGTCTCTTTCTTCGCGATTATCATCGTGTCGCGTCGCCGGGTTATTGACTGACATACTCGCGAGTGCCGCGAATGAGTCAGAGCGTACCGTATCTGGTTTCAGATTGTTTAGAGCGTCGCAATCGATGCCGGATAGAGCGTGGATCGATCGAATGTGAATATTTAAAAAAAGCGCGTAATCGATTCATTGTTACCGCTTGTGCGTAACTGTATGTGCGGGCAACACAATTCCGCTAATTGCGCTTTACCGACATATACCGCGCGCTTTGACAGTCCATTCGTGCGGCGCGATCCGAAAGACGAATTCGTGCTGCGGCTCGACCGCATCGCGGTCGAATTTTAACTCCCGCGAGTTCATTTAGAACGAGCGTTTAACTTGCGTTTCGCGGTATCGTGCTAGTTACGTTCGACGCGCGTTGGGAATTGGTGTTCGACCGCGACTGATTTCCCGCTTTATGATATGTGAATCGAAATCTCCAAATAATGATTAACATATGCTACGTAGACTCTTATTAAGATAAGTCCATCATTAATTGTCTCTGATTAAGAAGAGAAGAAAAAGAAATCGTTTATTCTTCACAGTATTTACTTTTGAAATTGAATTAGATAGCTGGATATCAATTCTGTCATATCGTTTCAGAATATTATATTTTAACGTTATACTTACAAAAAGTAAGTTATATGTATTTTTTTCTCTATTTTTTATCTTTTTCTCTAACGTGAATTATTAATAACGCTAATAATTAATATGCGATAAAATCAGAGAAAATTCCTCATAGAAAATGAATACTCTAAAAACGGAGTTTCTAACTGCAGCTTTTATTCGTCGAGTTATTTTTTCGTTGATGTGTATACTGGCGATGCTTGTGAACTCGGTATAAACGAACGACTTGACAAACCTTTCGCTTATACACTGGGCGTCTCGCGTGCATACGCATGCTGGCACGCATTCGGATAGGTCGTGGTTGTTGGTAGGACAGCGGACGCTTTGTTTCAAGAGCTCTAAGCATAATCGTCATATCGGACCACTTTTCTGTGCCATGCATTCCATACAGATTCGCTTGTAATAGACGGTAAACGTGATCCAAATTTTTCTAGAGACTGTATAGGCAACGACAAAATTTTCTTTATTATTAAAAATTAAGACTTTTTTGCAATGGTTGTTATAAATAGCTTCAAGCTACTTTACATGTTCGTTATCTTCTGAAAGATGTTAGAAAGAAGAATTTAATTTTTCTATTTTTTTAAATTTTTATATCAGTGGCCGAACGTATCCTTTGCATTCTGTTTGAATGCTTGTGGATACCGCGATGACAACTCGGAATAAAATCTGGAATGTCGAATAGTAAATGTAGTAAGGTGGCGTAGGTAGCGCTTAAACGGGGAAAATATTAAGTCAATTAGGATACTGGCTTTCAGACATAAAGTGTTTGCTCAGACGCGGTAAAGAAAACCGCAAGTGTGTAATGTCATTAGGAACGTGTGGATAGACATAATGTTGGATGTCTTGAGTATTAATTGCCAAAGAAATATATGCTTATACTGTCCATTCCTACTCTTTTAAATACAGAATTTAGTAACTCTTATTAACATTCTGTATTAAATACCTGTCTCGTCCGTTGTAAAATACAACGGGAGTAATCTTATTTTTAAAAGATCTAAAATTAATATAAAGACACTGTTTAATCACATAAATGCGGATATAATTTTCTTTTATAGTTGAAAAAGAAAATGCGGGAAGTCTTTAGCTATTGCAAAGATAAAAATATAAGTAGACGAATTATTTGCAATTAAATATTTATTTTCATAATATACATATATATATTTTTTTAATTAATTTTTCGAGCGAGTGTCGTGTAATTACATGCCATCAATGATCGCGTTTCGTGAATCAGCCTGTAGCGGTGCATTCGTCGCCATTGAAACTTTGCCGCGAACGGCTACGAAAAAGAAAGGGAATTCGTGAGAGCGAGGGAAAAGTATAGCAGACGTGAAGGATAGAGAGAAAGGCGAGGAGAATGAGGCGCGGTCGTATTTTCGGGTGACCGTGGCCCTGCCCTCGCTTTCGAGGCGTCGTTTATGTGCCACTCGGTGCATTCTACCACTACAGCCGAGTGTGTGTATGTGTCCGTGCACGATGCATCCAGCGCATTTATATTTGGCCGGAGGGCGAAGCGAGCTTGACATTGGTGTTGGTGCATGCATTCTTCCGTCCGTGTGTGTTTTTGCGCGTGTGTGTATGCGCGCACATATTTGCATTTGTGTGTGCGTGTGTATGTGTGCGTTTGTGTGTACGCAGAGAGGGTCAGTGGTTCCGGCGGTTTTATTATTCGGCACTGCGCGCCGAGTTAACCCAGGTCAGTGTGTGGTAAAAAAGCCATACGTTCGGCGAGACTGCCACACGAGCGTCCGCGCGACGAAGCGGGAAGAAACGCGAAGAGAAAGGAGGGAGGAAACGAGAGGGATGGCGTGCGGGAAGGAGGGAGGAAAGAGGGCGACGCAAATGTACACGGTGTGTTACACGCACGCACGCACGCACGCATGCACGCACGCACACACGCACTCATGCACGCATGCACGCACGCACACACGTTGAAAGTGCATTCGCGATGCGGACGACCGTCGAACGCTGTGTCCGTTGCCAAACCAGGCTGCGCCTGCTCGTCGCGGTTCGCTCGCTCTCGAACACGAGCGAGTTTTGCGCGCGATGTGAATTTTCAATATTCTTTCCGCTCTTTTCGCGACAGCGAAGAATGGGCCGCAAATACAGAATATACCGTGCGAGAAATCGATTAATTTTATCCGTTTACAATAAAAAGAGTTCCATTATAAAACGCGACGTATAGGAAGGGAGAATAGATTTGTAAAAAAAAATACATATATTTCGAGTTTTGTTTCATTATATGAAACGCGAATGCACATGTTTTAAGATTAAATAAAAAAGATAACGTATATGTTGTATTCTCTGACACAAGTCGATAGATAGCAACCAATATCATTCACGTATCCATGAATGCAATTTTGTCGGAGTCCTCTATTAATAGAGAAGATTGCAGACACAGTCGCAGTGTCTCTATATCCACACGTATGCGACGTTGAGGCAGAAATGAACCTTAAATGTGTATCGTGATAGTTAGAATTATCGGGTGATAAATAACTTGTGAGATAATGCCTTAATCCGAGATCTGATGAATCCATTTGGCTAATTAGATGAGCGTAACGAAATCCTTTATCCGTCGTATTTCATTTTTTATTATTATTGCTATACCGGTCTCTTTTATATTTGCGTGCTTCCATATTTGGACCTTCTCTCTCTCTCTCTCGCGCTAAACGCGCGCGCGCGTGTATGTGTTCGTCGAAAGAGCCGCGTGAGACTGGTGCATTGTTAGTACTCAAAATTAGAGCAACTGATATCTGTCCTGGAAACACTGAAGCCTATGTGCAGCACGTCGCTTCATACAAAAAAGCCACGGACATAAACTCGATAGTTGAAAATGCCGAACGAATATTCCGGTAAGCGACAAGCGTTGTATTTTCGCTTCGATGATAAACGCACGTAGCGAGTAGCATAATTAAAAGCGCATACCTCGGAGATATAATATTTCTGTTGTTTATCTGACTACGTGCGATAATGATCTCTTTTTTATAATTTTATGCAAATAGAGCTATTACGTCGCAATATTCTTATCACCGTTGAAGTTTCTTAAATCGTCTATTACGTTCGTCGGTCTCGTTTGACTAATTATATCTGTGCATAGAATGAAAGAAATGCATAGCTCGGCACTGATAACGATTCGCAAATATTGGATACGTAAGAAACGCGTACATACGAGTAAAAAAAAGTGGCAAGAGTGCAGAGTCCAAAGTAACTCGTCTAATGAAAGATGATAGAGTCAAATCGTGTCAAAGTTTATAATAAACTAATTTTCAATTTAATTCAAATCTATGAAATGTCACTTGAATAAACTTCCATTTCGACATAAATATGAAAAAGAAGACACGCTTAGGTAATACGTGTCCGTATGCCAAAATTCTTGATTGCAAGATTAAGTGCTCGTCATTGGTTTCACTCCGATATGCAATGGGCATACGGTAACGTAATTAGAATTAAGCCGACGTGCACACAGGTGTACAACGTTCTCTCGGGTTCCCATCGAATTACCGCTCGGTGCCCTTGAGACAAAGGCGGGTGCGTGAATTTTAGAGCGGTTCGACCGCGAGCCGCGCGGTGAAATCACCATTGCAAAAATCGATTCCGTATCCGTAAATACTACTGCGTCGCGTGATCAGCGTTCGGGTGACGGGAGTGACAAAGAGGGCCCAACGAAGGCGCGTCGAAAGGAAGGGGAAAGTAATAGGGAGGGATACGGGGGCAGAGCTCGAGGAGATAGGAGGGTAGAGCGGGCAGAGGTGGCTCGGTGGTAGAGTTTCGCCAGTTAGCCGGGTTTAAAACAGCTGCCGAATTTCCCTCTCGGTCGAGAGAGTGAGAGTGACCCATCGAGAGCGAGTGTGTTCCACATCGCGTTTCGCCGTTCCTCCTCCTCCTCTCCACCCTCTCTCACTCTCTCTCTCTATCTCTCCCTCTCCCCCTTCGTCCCTCCCCGGACACAAGTCAGCGCAGCCGGCAGCACATGCACACGTATACCAGAGCACGTAGCACATGCACATGCACATGCACATGCACAGACAGCGTTGCAGACTGCCGGGCCATTTGCGCGCATCCATGCGCGCCTCCTACGTGTACGTCTATATAGATATCAGCGGGTCAACGCGGAGAGCACCCATACACACATGCGCGCGCGCGCGTATACCACAAACACGTATGTCCGATATATATGCGCTATATGCGACCGAACACGCGACTGTGCAAACCACGAGCACTCGTACAAACCTCCTAACGCGACACATACATGCAACGCATCGATCAGCACGTGGCGAGTTTCGAGGATGCGTACGTACGGCGTGCACTCTCGTGTGTGTGTGTATGTGTGTGTGTGTCCGTCCATGTGTCCGTGTGTCAATTGCATGCTGCATGCGTGTGCGCGGGTGATCGCGCAGCGAGAACGGACGTGTCCGTTGCACGGAGGATTCTGGATATCGTACGAGCCCGTAGCCGGGACGCTACGTCCCGCCAGGTTCGAGTTTTCCTCTCGTGCTTCACCCCACCGAGCGCTTTTCCCTCAGTGTACCTCGAATCGCTTTAGAACCGCGCGCCTAATCTCTCGGTCATCGCATCGGCACGTTGCTCGAAACGTTTTCACAGGCGCACGAAAGGGCGGGAAAAGGGATGCGCCGAGACTAAAGTCGTACCGCTTTTCTCTCGTCTCACCGTGTTTCACCTGTCTTAATATCGGTAATCAGTCGAGTGAATCGGATAAGCTCGCGCTAAAGAGCTTTACGATTTCTTTGCGAATACGCCATTGCGAGGAAATCTGTGGCGAACGAGACGATATGTAATTGGCGACTCTCTAAATGCGATTGAATTTACTGAGCGAGTTAAATAGACACCGATGAGACGTGTCATCGCTGTTAAATTTGAAATATTATTTATTAAGAATATTTATATGTTTTTATGTATAGATATCAATAGTATTTTTACAATGTAAAAAGTTCATGATTGTTTCTTCTTTTTATGTTACACGGAGAAAAATACTTGAATCTCCACAATGGATTAATTTCTGAGCTCGTGCTCCTCGATTTCAACTCGAAGAATACATACGGCCGAACGAGCTTTGCATAATCGACTGTTATTGGAGCCATTGAAGACGGTTCACGGCCGTCGGTTCGCGATTGAATTGGAGCCGAAAGACGCGGCCGTTTTATGATCGAGATCCCTTTTTACAGGCCTCCACCAAGGCTAACGCGTCTGCGAAAGTTAAGATCGAATTTATTTGGAGGGGCAGAAGGCCGTCGCATCCCTCGATACGGGCGATACCTTAGGATGATCCGCGTATTTACGATGCCGTGTGCGAAACTTACCTTCCCACGCCGGGATATTACGTTTGTAACCCCATGGCGGTTACACGTACCGCGTGCGGTTACATTATCTACGACATTGCCGGAAACCGTCGACATTTTCGTCTACGTGGGCGTAGCCCACGCCACGCCCAGACAATGCAACAATGTGCTCGATTTCCGA
Organism: Tetramorium parvispinum; assembly: GCA_011638315.1. Lineage (NCBI taxonomy): Eukaryota > Metazoa > Arthropoda > Insecta > Hymenoptera > Formicidae > Tetramorium > Tetramorium parvispinum. The sequence continues at coordinate 18,369 of VBVR01001409.1, read as the reverse complement.
AAAAAGGTAAAAACGAAGTCACCAGCTGTAGTTTCGACGAATCGAGGTTAGTAGTCTGCCTGTAACTGCCATTTGGCGCTATTGGATTATAACAACAATGCCGGGTCTTCTATTCGCGTGCGAAACATGTGGGTGCCGGTAACGCGGTCGCATTTGATCGATATTACCGAGTTGTCAGCCTGCACGTATATTATGACGCTTTTCTGTGCGTCATTTCAGCATGTCATTCTCTAGGCGTTTTAATATTCTTTACCCTTCTACGCTACGCGTATTTTTCAGTTTGCTCCAGCGCACAGATTTTTTTTTTTCCCTGTTAAAAGCAAGATTTCTTATTGATAAATGTAGTAATAATGCGTCATAGAGTTAAATACTGTCATATAGTAATTTAAAGCGTTTAAATTTAACATTTTTCTCCTCCCGAATTGAGAATTCAAGTTATATGCGGTTATAACTGTATTTGTTTATATTCAAGATTTGTGGTCTGCAGAATTCTTTGCCTGTGACTTTGCGTACGAAGAAATATCACACGCTCTCCCATGTAATCTTTCCGTTATAATCGATTAATTTAAAATAGGTGCGTGGCGTGAAAGATCAAACAGTCGCTACATTATCAACTCGCATTTCCATAAATCCATATTCACATTTCTATAAACTACGTGACGCGGGTTAAACAGACAACTATTAATTGTGCGGTTTTACGAGTGTCGCGGAACACGCATTTTCCGTCAAGTACGCGAGCCGCGCAATAATTAAATATCCGAACCGTACGATAATTATGATATTAAACGTGCGTTCTAGCCCTCCGCGGTCCCGCGGGACGCCGAAGAATATTAGGTCAAATTTGCCGATCGATATTTCGGAGAACGACGAATGGAGAGACTGGCTCCACGATAGCAGCCACGGCAGGTCCGTCGAATCGCGAGTTACTCCCAGTTTCTGGGAGTGGTGCAACAAGTAGTAACGGTGTTTATATCGCCGCCGTTGGCTACGATGCGGTGGTCTGAGTGCATATACACGTGCACGCGCCATATGTATGTGAGCGGGTATATAGGTCGACGGCACAGCCGCAGCAGCCGGGTTATAAAGCGGCCACCCCCGAAATTTTCCAAGCGGGATGAAACGGTACGGGGAACGGGGGGTGGCCCGTTGACTATCCCGCGCACTATTCCGAAATACACCCGGTGGTCATGTACGAGCGAACTCATACCGGATACATAACTGGGACGTACATACGCTGTATGTGCACCGCTTCCGCGTGCCGATGCATACATACGTACGTACGTACATACGTATGTACGTACAGTCGATCGTCCAATGTCGCGGCAACAGTTTTGCGAAGGTAGGGGGCGGACGAAAAAAAAAGAGGTAATATGACGGTTTTTTTTTGTGTACGTCCACGGTCAGCCGGCTTGTAATTGGCCAACCGCAAAAGTTCGTTAACGTCGATGAGAGAAAGAGCCGTGCCAAAATATCCGTTTCAGTCGTCACAGTCAACAGATGACGATATGTATTTATCGGGTATCGCGCTTACGTAACTTAGGCTCGTATACATCGTGGTAGGACGGTAGGGCACGATAACTATTAACCCTTTCCGAGGGTTTCTCTTTTGTAACTTTTTATACGACAGAAATTTTAAATATATAAAATGCATTTTAAACGTATTTTGATGTAAAGAAATAGTGCAAGAATTGGAAACATTATATTTTTGTTAAGTTGACTGAATTAGCATTTAGGAAAATAAAAATGAGGTAGACACTCATTGGCTAGTAATTTTTTGATAGAAATATACACATCATATTTTTCAGGTTATTTTTTTAGCTTAAATATATTAAGTGTTATTTTATTGATAAAAGTTCGTCTGTGATATAGGAAAAATTGACTGAAAGCGTTCTCGCGGAATTTTTTTCCATTAAGCGATATCTCATTATATCGTTTCGCGCGACTCCTCGTATTTTGTTAATCTGAAATAAAAACGACATTTGCGCACATGCCGTTTTTGCAAACGTTGGCGAATATAACTTTACGGTAAACTTTATGATTCCAAATAAATCGCGTGGAAAATTTTATTTTTATGCGTTACTTTTAATTTTTGCGCATCATTGATTTGCACTACATCGAGTTTGTTTGCTCGCAAAAACTCATGAGCATCAGGTGCTACCAGTTCCCACTTGATCGCGCAAGGCTACCCCGTAAACAATTAAATAGCTCGTTCTTTCTAGTCTGGACGATATTTGCGAAATTGATTGTCAAAATGGCGATTGCGTTTACCAGGGGGATTACCAGAGATAACGTTAAATTTGCAAGGACGCGTGAAATAATTTCTCAATAAGCGATCAAAGAGACGTGAAACAAAGTTTACATTGTACCGAATTTTCGCTACGCTGAACGCATTACGCGCAGCTTTCGTCTGCGGATGATTTTCGGAAAATTGGCCGTTAATAACCATAAAATCCAGTTAGCCGAATCTTTTCGCGCGTGAGCGCGACAATTGAGCGGTGCGACGCGTTAAATATCTATTAACTTCCGGTTTAGTCATGAATTCATAATACGCTCAAACGATTTGTTCCGCTGAGTTAGATTTATCGTGCGTATTATTAATATTTTTATTGAACATGGCTATGTGGCGCGCGTGTTTTTCGACACGCTATTCGCTATTTTATACGCATCATACTACTTTTTTCTTTTTTACCACATGCACAATTTGCGTATTTCATACCCACCGCCGTAGACGCGTATGCTCTTTTAAAGAGAAAAACGTATTATGTATTAAAACAATATCACGCCGCACGCACAATTTTTTCCACGTATTACGTTGGCTCGCACTTTGATCCGCGATCCTTTTTCAAACTCGTCATGCGAAAATTTAACCCTTAATTGGTGTGGTAGGGTACGACTGGTATAACAGGGTCATACGATTGCTGTAGTAGGGTCATACGACTTTACCAGCTTTGTCATGCGATTATTATTTTAGTCGTTTGCAATATTTCGCGAAGTTTCAAAAAACAAAGTGAACACGACACGAAAGGATTATAAATATCAGTCTCGTGAAATTATTTTTTCGTTGAAACGTCTCTGTATGTGCCAACAAAAAAACAATATTATTGACGCAATATTTAATCGCTCTAACAACATTAAATTATCACTGCAATTTTTATAATGCATTTTACAATCTATTTAACATAATTTTTGAGAATTATTATTTTATGAATTAAATTTCGCACATCATAATTTACTCAGCCGTTATGAATACTATCGAGGAAATTTCTGCAAAATTTTATTGCAACATCAAGTCATGGCGTAGAGAGGACTGTGCTCGCACAAAATCGTTATCGAGCACAAGTGGCGAAACGGGCCGTTAAAAGCGCGTAAGTCAACGGGGGGGATGGAACGTCGATGGAGTGAATCGTAGTCGGTCGTGCCGAAGGAAGCAGCGAAATTATTTCGAGCCGCGGTCGTTCACTTTGTTTGCGCTCGTGCCAAGCAGCCGGCGCGAGCGCTCTGATGCCGACTGTACCTACCTACGCCAGCGGTATGTAGATGACGGCGTACATATGTGCACATAGGTCGGTCCTCGCGCAACAAGTAGGTATCGCCAAAATATGACCGTGCACGACCGGCACATAGAGAGAACGAGAGAAAGAGGGAAAGCGAGAGGGAACGGAGAGAGAGAACGGCAGAGAGAAAGCGAGAACGGCGGCCGAAGATGCATACCGCGCGCGGCGTGCTTTTGCGCGCGAGTAACGCCCGCGTAACACCGGAGGAATCCGCCGCGCGGTTGCTCCTCAAGGTTGCCGTCGCGGAAAAGCCCGGAGCCGCGCGCGCTCCACGCCTTCGTGACGCGCCTCTGACGAAAATAGACCCCGTCGACCGGAGCGGAGATTGCCGACAGAGTGGAAAATTGGCTTAATTCTGCGACGTGTAAACGAGCGCTTAAGTGTGTCGAGAAAGTTTTATGGGTTATCGCGGCGCGGAAACATTGGCGTCGCGCCAGCCGGCGGCGGCCGACCCTGCGGGCCAGATCTCCGCAGTCGCTGGATTATTAATTGTTTGACGATCCGTTAAGTCGTACTTCCATGAATTATTAACGGTACGCTTGACGGGGGGGACGAGGGGGCAGGGTGGGAAGAGAAGTCTGGCGAGGCGGCGAAAATTCACGGCTGTGAATGGGACCGTCTGTATACCGTCTGCACGCATCTTTCACGGTTCTTCATTAGAGTATCTTTCATAAAGTAATTCGAGTAACTTAATAACTGTATATGATTGAGGTAAATGGTACATATATTTAGCTCGGGCTCAGAAAAGTTCCGAGTTCTCCGCGTTTAAAATCTGCACAACGTTTAGATTGAACTTTGCGTGAAAAACGAACGATCGTTGTTACTCGCGGTAACTTTTCCTATTGTGAGCAATTTTTTTTTACCGAGCACATTGCTGGATAAATCCATGCTAGGATCGGCGATTCTCCATTTTACAGTGAGAATGTTCCCTTCCGGTACGGTTTTGTTTGACGTGTTTCATCGTGCTGCTCTTCATGCTGCCGGCCCTTTTGGGGCTGACTACGAACTCGGGACTGACATTCCTTGCAAATCGCTGCTCGGTTTCGATGGTTCCCGTGCGCCGCCCGCGGTCCCACGATCCCTGGGACGATTTGAATGCGGGAGGCGAGTACGGTCGATCCTGACGCGAGAACGCGATGCAAGCAGCGTACGAACTACTAGAATCGTTTCTGGATCGCTTCGATCTTCAACGTTTCCCTACGTGCAAGTAACTGGGCATCGACCTGCCAACGATCTTTTGTTGGGAAACTTTTGTTTTCGATCATTTTTTCGTGGCTCTTTATTCTGCGTTAAAATCCCTGTATATAATTCGGGATACGTTATCAGTAATAAAAGGGAGATGTATTATTTTAGATTTAATGAAACAAAGAAATGTTTATTACATAGATTTCAGTGAATTCAATATTTAAATTAAATTTATTAAATGTGTTTAATATTATTACATAAATATTTCTTGAAATAAATGGAAGAGATTACGATTTATATTAAAATTATAGGAAGCAGTGTAGATCTTATTCGTGTATTATAACTAACATCATACGGAAAGTTTTGAATTAATCAAAGGTATACCTTTATAAATATCTATAAATATTGCTCTTGCACGTTTGATGCTTGAAAGTATGGAAAAATTGGAAATAACTCGATCGAGAATAACGACAAATTTTAGCCAATTTTTATTATTGCATTATAATAAACATTATATGAAAAGTTTTGAAACGATTAAGGATATATATATAAATATTTTTCGTAATATTGCTCTCACATATATTTGATGCATGAAAGTACGGAAATAACCCGACCGAGAATAACGGCCCGACATGTTTATTCTCAATTAATACTGGAATGTGACGCAACCCGCGGGAAAAGTATTGCACGAATCGGCGACTTCTAATGAAACCACCGTCGGATAGATTAATATCACGGGGGGAAAAACTATTTTTGACTCAAGGGCAATCGCGCGAATCGTGTGACGAGTGTCCCGTTCGTTGATTGCGACTCGATACTCGGCGGAGAAAGGTGGCGAACTGTTGCCGCAGCTACTGTTGCTGCGACTCGTAGGGACGAGTACTTACGTAATGCCAATTATGAATGCCTACGATACTTACCAGTAAACATCGCTTCGTTACAGTGCGTTTATGCATTATTCTGTGTCAGCATACCTTGCACTTACTGTTACCGCAACAACGACGGCGTGAAGACACCCTTTTGCCGTCGCGCCGCTGTCCCAGATAGAACGAGTGAACGTATCCGCGGTACCGCACGCGGCGTGCCGACGGTCGTTTGTACTTGACGTCAGAATAAAATAATAATATTCGTGACACGCGAGACACATGTGCCGCCCAGTGTGTGTCCCCGTCGACTTTATCTGCGGGCAATCCACGTAGACTCCGATCGCGCGGATCTCGATCTCGCGAGAGCTAATGACATAACGTCCTGATCGATGGCAATTTTAACGTCTTCCTGGAAATATTTGTCGACTGTTTCTTTTTTCTCCATCGATAAATTACGCTTTTTCACGACGCGACGGTCCGCCGTGTTTCTCGCTCGCGTCGCATCCGCGAACGTTGCGTACGTACATACGCGCGCGCGCGCGCGTGTGTGTGTGTGTGTGTGTGTGTGTGTGTGTGTGTGTGTGCGTGCGTGCGTGCGTGCGTACACCGTATATGTGTGAATGCGAAACGGATTCACCTAGGGAACTTTCCGAGGCGCGCGGAAGCGGAATACGCTTAATTACCGAAATATCGCGCTACATTTCGCAATTTGTTATTATCGAACGACAAGCTAGACGATTAATAAAACAAAGTACACTAATTAATAATAATTTGATTTGCGTAATGAGCGCACCAGCGCATTTGCATTTATTGACAAAGTCAATAATGATTTATCGATTCGCAACCGGCAAATAATTGTGGGGCAAATTAAATTGGAATTAGCGTAAAAGCGGCGCCCTTTCTCATTTTAATTAATTACCTTCGCGACAACGTGACGCGCGCGCGTGCATTGCCGGCGGCACGAGATGCCCTTTCGTAATCAAGGAGGCGCTATTTCTCTTAGCATAAATAATGCACACATACACACACACGGCGTGACGAGGCGTGACGGCGTTTAACAATTATTTAACCCCGTGATTGAACAACGTCAAATATATGGCGAACTTCACCGTGCCACCATATAACGTTTCTTAAAATCTAAACCGGTTTCGCAAAGAATTTAATCTTTATCCGCGCGCGCGCACGCGCACGCGGTGAACCGCAGATGCGGTTTATCGATGCTGCTATAGCATTTTTATGCGTAACACTTACATAAACATTTTCCGTGCTCCGAATTGAATATTTGAATTAATAAATGGCGATCAGAGTCTGTATAAATAAATAACACATTTACAATATTTTTCCTTTCTATATAAACAATGTTAATTGAATTTCTAATAATTTCCTCGATAAGCTTTCTCGATAAACATTCGCGAATTTAATATACGTTTGTTTCATTTAATTTGTTAGGAGTAATATCTTTTGATGCATCCTCCATACATCCCTATCGTAAACGCACGTGCATCCGCGCTATAAAAGCGTCGCGCTCCAACGTTAACGATCACCAGAAAAGTATTCTTTCAGTCGGTTGTGCACGTGCGCGCTCGAGAACATCTCGGCGTCATCGCTCCCGTCGCCGTCGCCGTTGCCATCGTTGTCGTTACCGCTGTTGTCGTCTTCGTCGTCGTCGTCGTCGTCGTCTTCGTCGTCTTCGTCGTCTTCGTCGTCTTCGTCGTCTTCGTCGTCTTCGTCGTCTTCGTCGTCTTCGTCGTCGGATGACTTAACCAACGTGACGTGTGACGTCGGGCGTGCAGCGCGAGCGACGCGATAAGCGGAGATACGGTCAAGGCCTCCTCGGATGCCGGCCTATCCGTTCCCTTTCCGACATGCTGCTGCATGCACACGCGACTGTGTGCGCGCGCGAGACAGAGAGAAAGATAGATAGATGAAGAGAGAGATTTTTCCTCTCGAATTTGCTCGAATAAAAGAATGGACGGAATGGAATACACAAAATAAGATTAGAAAAAAATATTAATGTCGCTTGGAACTTGTTATATGTACATCTCTTGTAATTTTTTTATGAATCACGACACATGTATTTATGTGTGGTATTTTTAAACATGATATAACTTGCTCTTCCCCTAATTAAATCTCAAAATACTTTCAACTACATCACATTTTAAAGATATAGAAATAACATTCTATATTTTGAAAATCCTACGCGCGCGTAAATTTGCAAGTTATTTGGATATTAATTCTCATAAAATTTCATTAATATTATTAAGAACATGAAGATTTCTAGTTTAATATCGAAAAAGATTGTAGAGATTTTTGCATTTATATTTTCGATAGTAAAGTGATAATCGCATGATGAAGCTGGTAAATTTTTCGTATTATAAATTTAATAAATTAATGGGAAATATACTAACTTATGTTTTGTGGAAAAAAATTCATATGTGTATATTAACGTGATACACAGAGGGAGGCAAAATTCAAGAAATACGCCGTAATTTAGACGTTGGAGAAAGACAGCGAGGCGGACCGAGCCGTCCATTTTACGTCGCAGTGCAAATTCGGCGAAGACCTTCGGCAGAGCCGTGGCGCGATTGGTCCGACTGACCCACTGGCACTGACCTTGGGCCCACCCGACATGCAGAACCGACCGGCTGCCCGACTGCAGCAGGGTCACATGTCCCTCGTGCAGATTCGACAGCCGGTCGGGGCCCGGCCCGAATATCCTCGAGGAAGCGAGCGAGACAGGAGATACGAAACTGCGACGTAACCGCAGTCGAGTCTCATGGCCGAGCATGCATCGCCGATTCTTTGTAATGCCGGAGCGGAGCGAGTTCGTCCCGCGAAAAAGTAGGGTAATTCGTTATCGTGCGCGCGCGAGAGGGAGAAAGGAAAAGAGCGAGAGAGAAATTAATGCCGCGTCGCACGAGGAAGGAGAGAGATTTCGTTTGGTATTATTAATTTTTTACAGATAACGCCCCCGGTGAGATACAATAAATCTCGAACAGTCGGATTAGTGCGCTGTTACGTGTCTTCGCCGAAATTTATATTCGTTTTCGCCGACTGTTAATTTTTTACGTTACTCCCTGCATATTTCAAGAACGCTAAACTTATTTTACGACCATATTCGCTAGGCATACGCGCTGAAAATCTTTTGTCTGATTTTTCGTCTGTTTTCACTTTACTGTCATGTAAAAAATGAAACAGTTTTTTTTTTAAATATGATCCGAAATAATATTATATGCGAGAATAATTTGAAGTAAAAAGTTAATTTTTCTCTGCTTTTGAAAAAGAGAAAGAGAGAGAAGTAACTCTACTAAAATTAATACATAGGGTATATAAATCAAATTATTTTATATTTCTATCGTTTCTACAGGAAATTATCAAATGATAGTTCGCACGATTTAATAAATTTTATTTTTGAAATCTCATCACGTTACGGTTTCTTGAGAAAATTCTTGTAAAAATTCTGTTTTTACTTTCGTCTTGCGACGAGCAGCATAATCATTTCCTATTGAAGCCTACGTCTACGAGCGCCGCCATCGCATACGATCGTTCTCCTTTCTCCTTTTTTTTTACTCGCGCCAAATAAATAATTCATGCTTCTTTTCGCGCAATAACGTTTACCTCGTGGCCTTGTCGCGCTCCTTGATCCCGCGGTGACGAGACAACGCTGCCGCGATCTCTTACCGGTTATTGTTCGAGGGCGCGAAATTTGCTACGAAGGTGCACTGAGGGTCGACAGAATCGTCAACGAGGAAAAAAAGTAACGGAGGCGAAAGAAGGACGAGGTGTCCAATTTCGGATTTCGGACGGGCGAGGCCGCGGCGCGGCGGCCGCCAGTTACGTTTTATCCTCGCGCGCTTATGTTTGTGAATAAAAGAGAAACGTTCTACTTTTTATTCGTTGCAACATGAATCTGATTTAAATAATCTCCGTACTCTTAATCCTTAACAAAGACACGCATACACGCGTGGCAAGTAAATCTCTCGTACAAATGCAAACGAACGCGCGCGGCGGTAAGTCAATAAATAAATTTATTATACACACATACGGGATATTTATAAATAAGAGAGCGCGCGGTAGCCGGGTAACGGGAAGATGTGAGAGTAATTTTAAAAAATTTGAGACTTCCGCCGAAAGAGTTATACGGAACTGCGAGCCCTCGGCTGTCGACGCAGCCGAACAAAGAAGAGAGCCGATTCCGCTCCCGAGGCAGAAATAATGGCGCAACAAAGGAAAAAGAGCGGCACGTCGTTGCGACGCGCCGCAGCTGTCCGGAGAAACGCCAAATCGGCCGTGTTGGTGAATCGGCGCCGAAAAGCGGAGTGGAGGAGGCCGTTCGTTCTCTCTCTCGTCGCGCGGACCGGACGCGCCGCACGAGGCTAAAACGAAGATTTCGTATGCGTGGCTCCGCCTCCTACTCCTATCCGATCCATTCTAAACAAATGAATCATGCTCCAAAATGGCCGACTGAATTTAGACGTCACGTGGCATCGGCGCACGCAAACTAGCGCGTGCACGGAACCGGCGTTACACACGCTCGCCGCGGTCACACGCACGGTCGTCGTCACGCCGGGCCGGGCCAGACCGAGCCGGGCCACGCGGAGCAAAGAGCACACAGGCTGCACGTTGCACCGAGGAATTTCGCGCGCACGAAACGACGGGGGGAGCTCCGCAGCTGCGGTCGCTGCTTGGAAGCGCGAGCTTCCTCTTGCGGAGGAGACGATTTTTTTTTTTTCCATTTCTCTTTTCACTTTGAACGACTCTCGCGTATGGAGACGTAAAGCGTGACAGCGAGAATCATTTACTTCCGACCGCGCGGCTAACTATTCTTCCGAAAACTTTCGATCCACTTTGCTGATCTCGCTCGGTCAACCAACTTCCGTTCGCTGTAGGAATAAGTCAGTGGAGATATCTTCGGAGTGAAGTGCGAATGACCGTAATAGTCAATATTGCATAAACCGCGCGCTTTTTGTATAATATATTTAATACATTTTTTGATGATTGTGTAAGAATTATTCAGCAAGTTGCAGGAATCTGTGAAAAAATATAGGAAGCGAGAAATCGAGATGCGATAAGTCCAAGTCACCACGCAAGCATCGATGCTGATAACGCAGTCATCTGTTCTAATCGCTCTGAGATGAATGTATTATATAATACTGTTGCGTACTCGAAGCAACGCGTTGCGTTCCAATTATTCATCGCCACGTAATTACTCGCGAAACGCGTTCAACCGCGAGCTAATAAGACGAAGGAATAGGGAGCAATGTGTGCTCGCGCTCCGAATTCGAAAGAAGGCAGAAGTTTCGCGCCGGCGCGGCCCCATCGCCTAGTCGCATTCTTGTTGCATTATGCACGCGGGAGGCGCAAGAAACGAGGCAGACGCGCGAGGCACGTTCGTCGTGATTCCTTCTCCTCCGAGCGCCGTCGAACGGTGCAATGTAACTACGCCGGCAGCGATTCTCTGCGTCGGCCACGGCGATCAGGCGGGTGAATTGACGAGACGCGACGGTAGGCGGACATTTTTCGGTACGTGGCACAGGCATTGGCTCACAAAGAGAAAGGCTTTAGAGCGGGTTGACTGGCTGCACATAACGGCTAAGCGCTGCTTAGAAGGCCGGCGGAAAATTTAATGTCAAGTATACATGGAATCGGATTTACGGCATAATACGGCGACGTCGATCGACTCTCCCTCTCTACTCCCAAGCCTCTCGTCTCGCCTCTCCCTCCCTGTCTCTCTTGTCTTGTCCACTCACGGTTGGTTACAACACGTGCAACGCGCGCACATGCTTTACGAGAAATAAAAGCAGTTGCTTTGAAATTTAGTAAAAAAAAAGAATGAACTTTTTTAGAAATGTCTTTGCGATTAATTAATTCTTTATCGTGTTACAGAATGCCCTAGAATAGAAGTTCCAACTTACGACCCGTGATTCCTAAAGTTTTAACTGAATTTCAGTATTATGACATAAAAGAATTTTTAAATATTTTGTTTTTATGATTTTTAAAAATAAAACTTATTTGGCTTCCTGATCATTGTAAAAATTCTGATATTATTCTCTTGATAAGAAAGATTAGGGGACCTACCCTAGAATATCTGCTGAATATTTTTTAGGATACTTCAAACTCGATTATTTTCAAAGTGTTAATGGTTTGAAAAAATATAATTGAAGTTTATTTATATTTATATTTTCCATGTTTAACAAGTCTTTAAATCTTATGTAATTTACTTATTTAATTTTGTTATCTATTAGTAATTTAATTTGTTATTTATTTTATTATCTCAGCTTTTTGTTACCTATTTGAAATTTTATTTAAATTTTCAATATTGAATAAACGTTATAATTATAGATACGTGGTAGTGAGCGAGATAGCGATCTTAGCTACTCCTTTATAACTTAAAAGAAATGCTCGATAATAATAAAAATAATAATCTTACGTAAATCAATGATGCTTCACGCTCGCCGGCTCGAATCGAGATTGAAAAGAGTGGAGAATTACGTGAAACCAGAATTCTAGACTAATATGGCCATTTGATTAATCTGGTTTTTATCGCGCTTTATCTACATGTGGAATCAACCGCGAGATTGCGGGCGAAAAACGCGGCGCGATTATCTGAAAATTCCCCGAAGCGTTACACGCCGCGGCAAGCCTCGGTCGCGTACGCGCGGTACATGCGAAAAAGTAGAATATTATTGGAGAGCAGAGCTCTCGATTCGTCATAGATGACCGTGAGTGATAGGCGGGCTTGCGCGCACGGAACTTGCCATACTTCTCCACGGACGAATCTCTCTTTCGCGCTGCGCGCGCTCCATTAACTCGCGAAAATATCGTACACATTTTTACGAGGATATCGACGAATTCTCCGTAATGGACAATTTGGAGTCGACGTGTCGGGTTTCCATCCTTCTCCTCGGGGGCAAATAATATATTTTTCTGGGAGCTTCAAGATAATTACTGAATCCGTCATTGTAGAGAAGTCACTCGTCGATATTTTTGTTGGACATATTGGGCAAATTAATTATTTATAAAAAAATATTTTTTTCTTAAAAGATTACTATTGTTTATAAATATACCATATACAAGAAGAGAGGAAAAAGTCAAACTATATTTTATTTATAGTGATTTTGGAACAAAGGATTTAATGATAAAATTTTGCACTTTTGATTATTTTATTACATTCGAAAAATCCTCTCAGCACGTCTATTTGTCGAAATCTCGCTTCGCCTCCGAAATGGCGGGGAAAGGCGATGGCCGATTTCACGAGCGTTGCGTAACGACAAAAGAGGCGTCGTCGCCTAGGCGCCCTATCTAATCTCGCACTTTCGGCTGCCATCTTGAGACCCGAGCAATACGCAGTGTCCGCAGATTATCTAACGAATTTTCTAAATCGCCGGTCTGCCTCAAGGTCCTTCCTCGGCTTCCTCCTCCCCTAACCGCTTCTCTTTCTTTCTCTTTCTCTCTTTCTCTCTTTCTCTTTCTCTTTCCTTGTAACTGTCCCTCTCGTTTTGCACGCGGGAAACGAGCGGGAGTCTTGCGCAAAGTTTGAAACCGTATGCGAAAAAGATAACCTGCACGCCGATAAGATAGGCCGATTAATAATAGGACGTCGTTGAGCTGCGCGGTTTATCTCGACATGCGAGATGCAAGACTTTAAGGACAGACGATTGTCAGCGTGTGCAACAACGGTCGTGTAAAAATGCTCGACGTACGTCGGACAGATGCTGAAAAATCGATGGAGCGATACAAAAATTCGTCCCTCATAGAAAGCGAAAAGAAAATATAATTTTCGATTATAAACGACAATTTCGCACGATATTACAAACTATACTATTATAAAATTACTCTTTAACCCCTTTACCACCAACGATACTGTATGTACGTCATATCACCACGGAAATGTCCGTAATACTATTACACTCCGAAACTTTCTAAGATTACGTGAAATTTATCCGTACATGTGACGTGTATTTTTCCATAAGTGCACCTTAATCGGGGTTAATCGCGAGCTGCGACGAGTAGGTATAACGGCATCGATATTGCATGCGGCTACGTTACCCGGGCATTCGACAGCGTCACGACGGAATCGTATATTGCCCGACTGATCGTTCCGTTTCGCCATCTGGGTTCATGACTCTCACGTGACAATAACGTCGTTGTCGTGACTGCGATTTAACCAGAAAGTACGATCGTCGAACGTGCCTCGGACGTCTTTTCTAGTGCGCGATGCATGCGAGCGAGCCCGCGCGACTCGCCAGGCTCTCGAGTCTCGTCTCACCCTCTCCTATAACGGGTCGATGGCGCCGTCCTCTATAAATTAAATTCGATGCATCGTATCTCCCTCCCGGCTCGAGAGCGCATCCGTTGACGCGACTCGTTCCTCGTTCCTCGTGATTTTTCGTCGCGACGAAATGGCCGTCCGAACGGAGCGTCCGTCGGACGATGCTTAAATTTTGCAATGCAGCGACGAGCTGCATATTAGATTGTCTCTTATTCAAAGTGTCACGGCCACGATGCGCCGCACTTAAGGAGCGAGACCGGAGCGGAGCGACTGGTCTCGCGTGTGAGTGGTTCCAGCAAACAAATTGGAGAGAGAATTTATGCATTGCGTTATAAGAGAGAATTTTTCTCCAAGTAAGCTGATTGCGTGCTGGTAATGCATATACGTAGTATCATCAAGTATACTTGTCGTTAAGTAGTAATGAAAGAAATGTGTATACAGAAACAGTTTGCACTTGATTTTTTTAGACGACAGTTCGATTGAAATAGACACAATTTTGTATGTAAGAACTTTTTATCGATTTGTCGCAGATGCTTTAAAAATCGTGCAAACTGTTACGATCAACATTGTGATGTATATGAGGTTAATAAGCATTAACATGTTTGAGATGCTTTTTAAAAATTTTATTGTAATTTAGATCCAAAATTGTTTGATTAACAAATTTCAAAAATACTAAGATTCTATCTTCTAATATTTATGAAGTTCATATTTCATGTCAGAAAACAGTTAATTTCTCATATTTCACATCTTCTTGCTGAAATATTGAACGAGGAAATATGTTTATACTTTTTGAATAAATATTTCTAATAGGTCAATATACATTATGCATATTAATTGCAAAAAATTGCTCCTCGATTTTAATAAATTTAATAAATCAATCATTAAAATTTCATAATGCGATATGAAATACGATATACCTCTTTAAAATTTTGACTAATAATTTAACTTTGTAATTCAATTCTTCTTGCATAATTCTGACCGTGTTACGGAGGATTCGACGCTTCGGATTGTGTTTGGAGAGTAATTCGCTGCGGAATACAATTCTGCGTTATTAATACCCGTAGTGGTTCTTTCGATTCCCCTGCCTTCATCGCGAATGTCGCGCGAATCTGCATTTTTCATGAAGCCACTTGGTAGATCGCGAATTCTAAGAGTCACGAGCGCGACGCGGAAAACATCGTAGGCGACATACAAATTGCGGAGCCAGCCGGTGTTGCGTCCGTGACTGGACGGCATAATTCGTAGACAGTACGTGTTACCGATCAAGATAATTTTGATTGGAGCGACGCCGTCACACGCGGCGCGAGTTTCTTTCCGTTTTTGCGTCGCGATTGGCCACGCGGCGACGTCTTTCAGGCGATACTCGTATGTTACGCGATGATCCTCAAAAAGTGAATCCTCGGCGCGATGACGAGGCCGCGCACATGCCATGCGCGTGAATAACATCGGCGCTCGTTACGCAATGCCGGTCGCGACATTTCGCGAGAGTCGAATTCACGGAGCTCCATCGCGAGGCTTTTTCGCCGGATGCTAATTAGGAGCTTCGCTTAATTGCTTCGCAGTTTTAATTGCAAGAAAAATATAGCTCCTTGTGTTTGCAATACATCAGGTTTAACATAACAAAATTCGATTCTTTGATTTTTTATTACAAACGCACAAATATATATTTCTTTCAAAGGAAACATATGTGACACAGTCAGAAATTAGATTAACAATTAAAATTGAATACCTCTTCTTGTTTTGTTTCCGTGACGAATATAAAGCGGGACGGTGTGCAAGACATTTCGTAGGATTAGCATTAAAGTTTAAGAGTTTGCGAATTCAGCTGAAATGGAAATGACTTAGAAATGAGTTTTCGTCAGCGAGAATTTGATCCGATAACATGACCTGCCGCAACTTAAAAATTTTAAAAGTCTCGCTAAGTCTAGATAAAGAAATTAAGATACTCTGAAAACAAAATGTTAACTAAGAAATAGGGCATTATTGTTCATCTACAATCAAAGAGTTTCCTACTTTTTATTTTAATATTAAAAAAATATTAAATTTGTCAATGGAATAAGCTACAAGAATTTTATGTCTTATAAGATCATTGATATATCATTTTCTATTTTGCGTGATGAAAAATGAATCACGCATACACTTATTATATCTTTTGTAATATATTTTAATACATAAGTATAATTTATATTGTGTAATTATCAATTCCGCAAAAAATTTTCGATTTATCTTCAAATCAAAGGCGCATGCTTCAAGAGTTAATTTCTCAAAAGCTATATTTTCGATTATCAGTTTTTTACGTTGCGAAATTTGGAAAATGGTAAGACGGTAAAGTATCTCTCTCGCAGGAGAGACTTCTATTCAAGATGAGTTCTCGAAGGCACAAGAGGACGCGTCAGAAGAGTTGGCAAGCGCTCGCGGCGGAGGACAATCAATAGAGGCTCGCATGTAAGAATGCATTAAACCGATCTACGAGCGTAAGACAAAGCGGCCATGTGACTGGAACAGGTTCCGGGGAGCCGAAGTGTGCGCGCGT
Source organism: Tetramorium parvispinum (assembly GCA_011638315.1). Lineage (NCBI taxonomy): Eukaryota > Metazoa > Arthropoda > Insecta > Hymenoptera > Formicidae > Tetramorium > Tetramorium parvispinum. Next base: position 1,959 of record VBVR01001409.1, on the reverse strand, counting down.
GTGCGTCCGTGTGCGCCTGCTGAGCTCTACGAAATGAACCGAGCGTTCGCTCTAAAGATAGAAGTTGATGTGTCTTCGGCTAACGCAACATGTAGCCTTTAAATCAGAATGCGAGCGCGAAACAAAGACAAATAGCGCCGCGATCGAGCGCGAGAGTATTCGCAAGACCATTTAATATAGGATAAGCGCCACATGCGCGAATGCCGCTATTATCGCGCAAACGCGCCGTATCCGTCCGCCGGGAATGCTCAAGTTCCTGAGGCACTGGTTCACATTTCGGCGGACTTGTAAATTGACTTCTCGGATCGAATCTGATTATAATTAAAAACTGAAAACGCCTTCGTTTTGTTTCCGCAACGAAGTTTCAAGGATATTGTTTCCGAACTGACAAGTTATGAATGACAGAATGATACACGGACACACGCGCACACGTAGGTGATATTGAAGAAAAAAAAAAAGATTGCCAGACGCGTCTGCTGGTTCATGCAAAATCGTTTAGATTAATAGTAAAGCAACGGTACTTTTCATCGAAGCGACGTGAGTGAAGCGTTGAAGCGTTACGAAGGAGGCATCCCCAATTTAGCTCAATAATGCAATGGAACTCCTGGATTCGCAACGGCGCTCAAATCTCGACGTTGCCGAGAAGGCACGCGCGAACCGCTCTCGCGATTAACTATGATAAGTCACACGTCAGAAGCGGACTGCTTGCGTTACTCCGTACTTTACGATGTATACGAGCCAAGTCGCCGCCGCTCTCGCAGTTAAGGCGTCGCCTCGTATCTCGAATATCAATGTTAATCGTAATGGGCGATTTAACCTCGTCAGTATGCGCGTTCCATTTTCCTACCCGACACGCGTTGCCGTGGCACACGGACTCCGGGGCGGACGTATGAATGACGCGGGGAGGGAAAAATGATCGTGCTTGCGCCAAGAAAGTGGCACCGTTCTGCCCGCGATCGCCTCGGAGCTGAAAACCCGAGGAGACTGAAAGTACTGACGATTTCGCCGCGTTCGAGCGGACTGCCGTCGCGAATTTCATGTGAAATTTTTCTTAGAGACAAGAATATACTTATGCGATTACTTTTCTTTTTTGTTTTGTCGACGAAAACATAAGAATACAAATCTGCGTTTAAAACACAATTAGACCACATTTTTTTTTGTAACACAAGCCAGATTTCAGTTGATTAGTAATAAAAAATTAAAAAAATATCTGCTCCAAAAAATCGTCATAGATGCTCAGCTTACCGCACTTGAGTATCCTTGTTTCTTATACATCTTACGAGAGGCGCTCTAGAAAAGCCGAAAACGAGAGCCGGTCGAGTGGCCTTTATCTTCCCTCCGTCTTTCCGAAACCTCGAATCTGCGAAGGAAGTCGAAACTTTTGCGGCGCTCTGTACCCGGTGTACGCTGTCGCAGGTAAAGAAGAAGAGAAAACGGAACAGCGGAGAGAGAAGGCGGAAAGAGACAGAATCAGGCGCGCACGTAAAATGTGCAATTGGACCAGCGACGATGTCCACGACGACGACGACGTCGTCGATGACGTTAGGAACGATATACACAATACGTGGCTTGGCGTTTCGTGGCTCTCGCTGGCCGCCGAGAGACGCGCGTCCGCGTGCACGTGCGCGCACACGTATACACGCGTGCACTCTGGAGAACGGTGATGCATTGGGGTACTTGTGTGCGCCGGTGTCACGTTGTCGTCGTCGTCGTCGTCGTCGTCGGCGTCGTTGACGACGACGTCGGCGACGTCCGGATGATGGTGATGGTAACCGGTCGCGTGATGGTGTGACGACGAAGCGTAGAGGAAGGCCATGGTGTTGGTAGCGGACGATGGCGGTTGGTAGTGGTGCGCCTAGTTGCATCGTCAACAGTAGTAGTAGTATAATAGTGATAGTAGTAGTGCCGGCGGCGATGACGACGGCGGTGATAGTAGTGGTGCTGCTGGCGGTGGTGGCG
>VBVR01001408.1:0-30848 GCA_011638315.1 Tetramorium parvispinum | reverse complement strand
TTGTAATAATATTTTTAAATTTTATTAATATTCTATAAATATTGTATAATAATCAGTGTATGTTTTTTGTAACATATAATTGCTTTTTCCTATTCCTTTTTGATCTTTGAATATTTAATTTTTCCTTTATTACTTTTTAAATCAATTATATCAAAATGTGCGATCACAAATATTTTTCCCAGCTATTCCATTGTCTTGACATATCGTAGTTTTACAACATTTTATAAGAATACTATACAAATTATTATAAGTACTATATGCAATACTATATACAATGATTTATTATACCAGAATTTCATTGTAAAATTAATTCCTTATGTAGAATTGCGTTAATAAAAGAAATTGCACGTATAATTTGTAATGAAGAGTTAAAGATTCCCATTTATTGCGCCGCAAGCTACGCGATACTGCTGGTTTCTCGATAGCTCGAGTCACTTAACTGTGGTATACTCATTGCGGAAAATTGCATTTCTGTCTGTGATAAATCGTCGAGACACGCTGCCGTGTTCGCAAACGGAAAACTCGACGTCTTGCTCTCGCTCACCGAATCCGACGACATTCTTAACGCTCGGATTAAGACCGTTCCAAACGACTCTTTTAGTGCAGCGTTCTATCATCCGATAGGGCATCTCAGATGCAACCGTCTCGGAAATAATTCCGGGATGAAATTTCATTTCGCAAATTTTTACAGAGAACAGCTATTAACTTTCTAACACGTATGTAACAAGTTAATGAACAATGTAAAAAATACGTGAGATATTTGATTAAGAAATTTTATATATTTTTTACAACACATGAAAAATCTCTTTGAATTATTGGCATGTATTTGTACATGTGTATATCGTACGTATATCGATTCAAATGGTAAATATTTGCACATAGCAATTCGATATAGCAATATCTCGAGCCCTATATTTCGAGCTACATTTTTGAAGCACTTCTTCTCTTCACTAAATTTTCTGTATAAGTATATAAGCACAATCGTAAAAGTACATGATGGTATAAATCTTATAAATAAATAATGTTGAAAGCAAATTTAAATTGGATAGATTTCCAGGAATCGTAACTTTATGAAATTAAATGAAAATTTAATGATCCTATTCAAAGTTTACCAAAATATCTCTAAAAATTAATACGTTTTAAATAATTCTAATGACGATTTTTCATCACTTAATTAAATTTTATGCTATTTTCCCTATAAATATAGTAATAATAATTTATAAATAAAGTATATAAATAAATATATAAAAGAATTATCATAAAAATAGGAATGCTGTTAAACTATTTTTCGTCAATTGTCAAATTCACGAGTGAGAATAAGAGTTGAAAAATATAATAAGAATTGAAGATCAACGATTTCTGTAATCAAATATACTTAGGAAAACTTCTTTGTTTTGATAAATAGATTTTAACTTTGCACAAAATTGTAAAATGATCCAATTTAATAAAAAATTATTGCTACTGCGTATCCAGTACATTAGAGCCAGAATTTACGAGTGGCTCTTATAAAATTTTCAAAACGTTCTATCATCGTGTTGCGCGAATGGCTTTCAGACATAAAGCATTTCCCATGATTTTACTTTACTTCCCTTTCACACATCGAATCTCACTCAGCGCGAGCACGATGCGAGCGCGTCGAAGAGAATCCGCCTTCCTTTCAAAACCAGCTCCATCGGTCTCCTCCATGGGGAACTAAATCCATTAGACATTCGTCTTCTCTTTTTTCCGCGAGATAGACGAGATATAGGTACAAGCGCGGCACGACGCAAAGCGACGGTGAAGCGGGAGAGACGCGAGATGTATCCGTCTGTTGGCGAAGCAAGACTCATCGCAAGTAGCAGGATAAAAAGAGTATCCGGCAAATTAAAGTATCGAAAGTCGAGTACGCTTTCTCAGATTCGATTTATTTATTTTCTTGTCGATTTTTAAGAGTACAAAAAGCTATAAAGAAACGTCTCTTTTTCATGACTTTTCTTCGCTATTTGATGTTAGTTTAGAGATACAAGATTGTTAGGAAAATCTTTACTTCGTCTCTTCGATTGAATCCTTATCCTATATCCTATTAAGGGACAGGCTAAATTGCTAATCCCACAAGATTGACGCTAATTGCAGGTCATGGCATAAGGGATTAGAGTTGCAGGTTAAGATGGTATACTAGAACAAGAGACTTTGCTAATATAACTAGAAAGCATCCTAAGGTCAATGGACTTTAAAAACAATTTCGCGATCATGATTTACCAGAAGAGCTCTTTTTATTTTAAATCAAATGTTTAATTTCAAGCAAATAGAGAAACTTTTTTATATAAAATAAAATTTTGTTTTTAGTTGAAAAGAACAATATAATTAATATCATGTATCATCAGAAGTAAAAATAAAATATTTTTTACTTTTTCTATAAAAAAAGAAATCTGAAAAATATTACTAAATAATTTTCAACTCTGTCTCGTTAAGACTGCATCGTCATCAAACAATGCATTCTAATATCATGACATTCGTGTTAATATATTATTAAGTTATATCCCTTAATAGCTTTTATTTTGCAAACTTCGCGATATACCTAAATCAATTATAATTACTCGACAAGAAATAATTGATCGACGCGAGGAACCCCGTAAGAACGAAGGGCGAGAATATGGCAATCGAGGAAATGGCCGTCGACAGAAGCGGGAACGATTAGGGTGCTTCAAGGGCTCGAACGGAGGGGAGGTCGTATTTGTCACGGTTGTTCAACTCTGTGGAATTGTACGCGTGTTGCACGTTTCCTTCTATAGTGGACCACAACAGGCCTGGGAATGACAGCTCGTTACGAGGATTTTCGGGGAAACATGAGCGTTCGGATTGCGTTCGTTGCTAGAGGATCGCTTTTACACGTGGACTTGGGCTCGCCGTGATTACCGGTCAGTCCTAAGAAAACATACTCTCTTTCTTGTTGCAAAAGCATTCTTTCTTTCGGAAAAAGAGCCTGCGCTTGCCGCCGACGCGGGAGGTATCTCGAACAAACAGTCGTAAAAACGTCATGATGAATTGAGATACCTACGCGTGAACCCGGAAACATTTTTCGTATAAAAGCTTAGAATTTCACAGAAATTCTGTGATTTCTAACTTTTTGAATAAAATAATTAAATATTATCAATGGTTCTTTTTCCCATTATTAATGAAAGAGAATTTTTACGTATTTATTGGATAATAAAAATCATGTAGTATGATAGCGTAATATTATTACGAAACTCAATATTTAAAATTGCGATAACAGCAGTAACGTGTATCGTTCATGTTTGAGATTGTAATTGCATATGGTATAACCTACAGATTCTTAAAAATATTGGTAACACATGATAACACATGATTATATGTGTAGTGATATAAGTAAATGCGTAAAATAATCTGTGGTAATTGGAAACTCAATAATATCGATTGCAAATAAAACGTGTTTAAATGATTCATGCCATAATATAATATTCTATGTCGAGAAATGAAGAAAAGAGAAGCGAAATTTTGTTGCACAGATAGAAAATCAAAGCAGTTCTAATTTAATTAGAAATACCTGTAAGCTTGATTCGCGTTAAACTAATGATATTTTTTCTCTAAGCATAGTAAATTTTATTTCAAATTCTCGATAATCTTCGTTGCATCTACTGTAGATATTCTGTTTCAGATAGTTTGTGACAGATGAATATACAGTACGAGTACGTATGTTTTTACGTGCAAAACGTGATTATTGCACACGATAAACCAGTCGATTACAAATAAAAATAGAAAATTCGTTACGCAACGACTCGCTAAATAAATAATGCTTTTTCATGAAAGCGAAAATTGCGATAAAACCGTAAAGCTTTCGGTCATAAAGACACAAACATTTCAAGCTGTAATTCAGTTGAGAATTAACAATTAATTACATTAATTATTACAACATCAACGTTATTGGAATGAATTCAATTATTTGTTTTACAAAGAATCCGAATCAAAATTTTCAATCCCTATCAAATAATCTCAACAATGTTTTTTTTCCAATTACGGTAATCAAATAAAGTTAAATTATCGAAAATGAAATCGGTTTATATACTTCTTTTCTTTTTTTAAGTAAATTGCGAAATTAAATATTAGTATATTACGCAAAATGAGATCGATCCAAGGTATTTCTCGACGACCTTACGACTCGCAAAAGAGAAGCCAACCCCTACACGCAGTACTAGACGCCGCATCCTCTCGAGTTTGTTTCTACCCCTCGTTTGCCCCCAGGAGCCCTTGGCCTCGCTGGCTCCTGCCACCTGCTAACCCCTGGCTCGCCTGCGACACGTCAATATTCGCCATCCACCCTCCGAAAACCACCGCCCCCACCATCGCTACCATCCCAGAGGCCTAAGAGGCGCAGGCGCTCTAGATAAACCAGACTGCACGATGGAGCTGCTGGTACCAAAGAACAAAGCGCTCGGATACGCTCGTAGCGCTTCGTACGAATGCCGTGCACTTAATAAAGCCGCGTGTCGTGAATACCAAATTTATTTAAAAACCATTATTTACAAGAAGACGTCTACGATACGAATTTCGGATGTAAATGTAATAAACTCTAAACTAACTTTCCACAATTACGACTATATTATTGAATACAGAGTTCCATTTATACTAAAAGATAAGAAATTGATAGATTAATCACAAAATGTCGATAATTTTTTGTAATTTCCTTGAATGATCTATCAAAATTTTATAGAATTCGATGAATTCGGTGCGTTATCAAGGTGTCCCTGTATAAAATTATATTTACTGACATAAGTAATGTAAAGCTTTTCATGTAATACTATATTACAATTATAATCTGCGTTTTAATTTCCCTTTGGAGATGTAATTTTTCAACAAATGAAACAAAAGAAAACTAAAAATTAGTTGAAAGTTCTCCGAAAAAATATTTGCAGTAAAATAAACAGGGAATAATAACGTTTTAATTTTCGCTTTACATTCATAACGAACTCGCATTAAAGTGTTTAGCACACGTATGCGTCCACGTGTCAAGCATGATAATACAAAAGTCAATAAGCGGAGCGCATAATCGAATATGAGAAAGCGTTATCTGCAATCAAATTACAAGATCAAATGCAGTGTTTGTATGCATTTGATGTATTGAACTTTGGCGAGTTCGGCCGCAGAGGCTGTGAATTCGATTAAAGCTCAGTTTATAATTCACAAGACAGATGAAACTTAAGGGCACTCCACGTGTGGTTTAAATAAACATTATAATAAATGCGAAATAACGACAGCACGTGACGCTAATGTACGCTACGTCAAAGTTAGGGTGAGAAATTATTTAAAAATCCGACCAACTTCGCTATTGATTTTATCGATTTAATATTTTCATGATTAATTTAAGTATCCTAACCCGCCTAATGAGCCTTTATAAAAAATGCAAGAATGATACTTAGAAATGCGTCTGTAACAAATAAATTAGTATGAAAAACATGTTTGTAAGCCTGTCTTCATTGATCTCTCATCCTATTTGCATCTCATGTATCTGACATGTGTTACACATGTTACATATCCATCACGCAATATTGCGATTTTTCTCGGCAAACTAAGCGTTGCGTTTCGAATGTGATATCCTTGAAATAACAGGTAATAGAATATACGCAATCTAAAAATCACGGAAAATCTACAAAAAAAATCTCTCATCTTCTCTTTTAAAAATATCATCTAATTTTAAAAAGAACCTTTCTCTTATAATATTACGGAATATCAAATGCAATCTTCATCAAAAGTTTACGCACGAGTTAAAAGAAACCTAAATGACCGAATTGTGTTATTTGGAATGAATAGAAATTGCTGCTCTGCGCAAATACAAATCGGAATTTTCATTTCAAAAGATTATTCGCATTTCGCGATTCAATACACAGACCGTCAACTATTCCAGTGCGCAACAAAATTTTATGATTTTTTTTTTCCGATGACGCACTGGAAGTTGCGGACGAATTATTAGTTAAAGGCTCATAGCGCGATTAATGAGTATTTCGCATATCATAGAAAAGATATAAAGGATATAGAAATTATATTAAGGAGCTCTATGTGCGCTGTGCTTACTCTCGATCAAGCAATTCTTTACAAATGGAATTGGCATCGTGGAAAATTAGTTAGCGCGAGCAGCGCTGGCGGAAATTCTTTTTGTCGGAAGTGACCAGCCAACCGACCGACCGTTCGCACCGCATACGATGCCGTCGAAACAAAAGCGACCGAAATAAATGGTAGAATCGGTATTTTCTAACATTCGAACAGTCCGGTCTTCATGTAACGCGCAAATGGAGAAAGCTCATTTCTCACAATAAATTGGATCACAATTGAAATGGAAAATTCTGTAATGGTCAAAAATTGAAAGTGATCTCGCTACATTATTTCACGATCTTCACTGAAAAAAAATTCTGGTTAAAATCGAACAGAAAAATCTTGTAGGATTGATCAAATATTCTGGTTTGTATAATAGGAATTCTGGTTATTACAAATTATAAAGTATTGAGTTCTATTATAATAACCAGAATATTTGATCAATCCTACAAGATTTTCGTCCGTTTCTAACCAGAATTTTTTTTCAGTGTTTCGTAAAACATTCAACGTTCATTTTTACGATCATGTTTGAATCTAAAATATGTCAGGCAAGGAGACAAAAATCGTCATTATTCTGTCCGTAATCTATTTAATAATCTATGCAGCTACTCCTTTATTTAAATTAAAGTGATAATTAAAAAAAAATAGATATGAATCGAGGAAGCTGCGCCGCTCGCAATCGAAAATATGTCCCAGCCGCACTTATTTAACGGCGATCTCATGTAGAATGGACCGAAGAAATCCGCGAAGGTTCACACGAGCGGTAAATATCGTGGGGGCGTGCGAACCTGCGCCCAGGTTCGCCTCACTTCACCTCCGCACCCTCTGGTCTCGCACCGCCATTGCTAACCCCTCCTACGGCGGGGTTCCGCATCCCCGCCTCGCAAACGTCGCCTCGTCGACTGCTTCGTCGACTGGCGTCAGCGCCGTCAACGTCGTCGTCGGCGTCGTCGTCGTGGTGGTCCTCGCGTCGACGTAAGTCCCGGCGATCAGGCTCCCGCGAGCGAAGCTGCACGGCACGAACGGCACGCAAGTACGGCAAAATCCGCAATTATCCGCGCGCATTTCGCGCACTCGCGCGTACCGCGAAATCTCGCGCGCTCCGCTCCGTGAACCGGAAGTGCGGGAGAGAGCTCGACACGTCGGGCGGTTTAGTGTTATTGTTCTACTGCTGTTAACGAGTGTTTTCATTATAGCGATAAGCATTATCGGAGATCTACAAAGGCAATTTCAACAAGCTCCGAAGAAGATTTCCAGATCCGGCGATAGTTTGCATCCTTGTCACGTGGCTAATGTGACGAAACGCGTCGTCGCATGGCTGACCCAAGGTAAAAGCACTTACATTACATTTGTCTCGAAAGATCTACATTTTGTGAACACACTTAACACATCTCTTTAGCTTGATCTTGCATATGTGAGCTTTACAACGATCTCTTGTCACATTCCGCCTATCTTCACGAAGAGAAATTAAAATCGATATTTTTATGAAGATTAAGATTGATGCATCCACGCGTAATAACGTTATAACATTTATATTAGAATTTTCAGCTCCATTAAAAATTGTCTTAACGTCAGTTCGATAAATTCAAAGTTGATGTATCTTTAGCACAAGTTTTTAAGAAATTGTGTATGTATAAACATAATTATAATTTATGAATTTAAGTATCACAAACTATGTTCTCTAAATAAATCACTGAGAGACTGCATAAGAGAGAAATTATTATATTTATCATTATGGATATATATATATATATATATATATACCTATATATATCATACGTATAAATTCATATTTTGAAATTATATATCTTTTTAAAAATTTATTAACGTAATTTAATACATATCAATATATACGATATAGGTAACATTATTAAAGTATCGTCATAAAAAGACAGTTTACCAACGCAAACAGAAAGTTTCCGTCCTAAGAAGAATAATTTATTTCGGACCAAATATTTCGGTCCTACGAAGAATAATTTATGATATTTTTTACTGGCTCGAACTATTCGAAACTTTAGTATCGTAAATATTATATTCATTCACATCATTTTCTTACTCGCGTATATCCATGCGTCCGATACTTCTCTGCCTAAACCCTCATCCTTGCTAGTATCTCGACGTAGTGTAACCAGATGCACTTGGGACGAGCTATTAATATGAGAACCCTATTTCGGTCTGTGGTGTGTTTACAAGCTCGAGCTTGCCCCGTGCGTGAAACGGAAGTACGGCGGATTCGCTTTTACGTACGACGCGTTGGAAAGTCGCGTTTAACCAAGTGCACGACTGCCCGTCGCAATTTCCCTGAATTAATTAGATCGTGTTCGCCATGTCAGCGAGCCCGAGAGCCACAAAGTTACGCATAGAAAGCGCATGCCAATCAACACGTCGTTCATAGAAAGGAAAAGCACGAAGAAAATAAGTGCCGCGCTAAGAAAAGATCGTGTTTCGCTATAATTAAGGTCGCTTCCTCATTTGGATAATAATTCACGGCAAATAATGATGTCCATCACTGTTTTTTTTCTTGCAGGAATTAAAGAGCGTGATTTGCAAATAATATAATTAACTACGTGTGCAAATAGATGTTTGTAAAACTGACGTTAATTATTTCTTCGATGTAAAATACATAAATGTATAAAGCGATAAAGAACATTCACATGTGTATACTTTAAACTCAAAATTATGCAAATAGATTCCAAGTTACGTAAGAATTTAATATTACATTTATCTGTCCTTTTACGAAAACATAAAGATATAATTTCAATTTTGCAAAATTTTTATAATTGCTCGAATTTCAAAAATTAACAACAAATCTAATAATGCACGACAGATATTTTCTAAAGTTCTGTGAATTTTAAATCTTTAAATCTTCTATTTTATTCATTTTCGTTAACGTTACGTTATTTTTCAACATAATTCCCGTTTAACTGAACACAGTTATCACACAGCGTGAAACCATTTGTTTATACATCACAGCTTTAGCATTTAACGCTAGAGGTTTGCTTCGTGATTCCGAGAATTCTGGCACACTTCTCGTATAAGCACGTGTATTTCGATATTCCGTTTGTCGTGAATAAAATATTTCAATTTCTGAGAGATATAATTTCTATGTACAAGAATCAACTTTCAGCAATGAAAGAAAACCCGGAGTAAAGTTGCCGATGATTAAATATAGATAATCATCAATGAGATATGAATACAAAACCGCGTCGTCTTGTGCTTTTATGGAGACGGTGAGACTTGGTTGCTGACCGTCTCCTTTTCTCTTGATTCTCTCCGTATTCGCGAGCCAAAGATGCCGAGTACATGGTTGCGTAATGCTCAACGGAGGAGAAAGTCAGCCTTACGAGGACTATGGAGTTCTGTTCGTACACATTGAGCGCGCAGACGCTGATTCTGTAACCGCGATCACCGAGCGTTACACAAAGCGCAGATTTCCATCGCACTTTCGACGGATAAAACACTCGCACTCGGCCGCATTATCTCGCCCGCTTATCTCCACCGTCGAGTGCTTGGAAAATACGCGATCCACACTTTGACGTGCGCTTTGTTGATTTTCCTCGCGTAACTCAAACTTTTGATCGTTAAAATAACAGTGTCATTTTTGGGCCGCACTTCCAAATAGATATTTTATTCGAATCATATCGGAAAATTATATTCACATTGCCACTACTTGTTTCACACATAAAGATATCGAGAAGAAGCTTAGAAATAAAAAAATCAATGTATTCTATTGTAGAAAAATTAGATTATACTATAATTTTATCTTTTTGCGATTAGGCTAAAAAATCTTGAGTTGAATATCCTTGTTCAACCTATGATAAATCTGATTGAAGATATGCAATAGTCGCTATGGCCGTGTTCATAGTATCGCAAAATCAGATAAAGCTAAACTCCTTTCCAGCATTAAGAATTACAAAAGGATTGCGTTAACACTACATATGATATGAGCAGATGGGAAGAATAATTGATGATGTCTTTATATTCAGTAATGTCTTTATCCAAGACGTCCGCTACAACGATTAATCAAAACTTTCTCAGATCGGAGCAGCCATCGACGGACGTTTCCGGAGAAATGTTAATGGAAGGGAAGAAGAACGCGCTTATTTGTTAAAGCAAGCTCGTCGACAGGACGCTTTTGATTCAAAGACAAAGCTCACTTTGTCTTCGCGTAATCACCGCACCGATCCCGATACGGATGACGGTTGCAAGGAGACTGCGCTTTTCCCACGAAAGTACACTGCCAGGCGTGTCTTTTTACTGTCAGATATTCTCGCGGCCATAACGATTCTCTTGCAAAGAAGTCTTCAGCTCAAGCCGGATAGCTCGTTACACTGTCGCGCAAAAGAAGAAACAGAAAGCGGTAAAAAGTACATTTTTCAGCTTGTCCGATCTAAAAAGGATATTTATCTTACGATATAAGTTACGTCACCGAAGTTATCTCACCGAAATCATAAAATCTGTGGTTTCTTTATTAGTTTACGAACTCAAAATCTGACAGAGTAATATGTTAAAATAGATTCCCTTCTCCCCTTTATTATTAAATTTGTAATTACTTTTACGTTAATATCGAGATTGCATCGCACAATCGGAATTGACGTTCATTTATATCTTCATTTTGATTCATCCAATAGGTATTCAAAAACCAATAAAGGCATTCCGGAATTCTCACATAAAAAAACTCGATTTATGATTCAAAGTTATACCTTTCTAATGGAAAATAAACCAGAACCATATTTATAGGAAATGTTATTTGTTTTCTATCAAGTTAATTCTTTTATGAATTCGAAATTTTTCTTCTTTAATGGAAATCATAAATCATTCTCTTTTAAAGAATTTTCCTTTAATTAGAAACAAATGAGAATATTTTAAAGCAAAATCTACATAAAAAAATCAATTATTTGTTTGTACTGCTAGACTTTAATGAACGCCGCAATTCTGTACATCAAAGAAGTCGTCTTAAATATTTAGTAAAATTTCTGCAAAATTCAATGCATTTAATTTCGCAAACACGCTAATATCTGTGAACAATTGGTTGCCTTTGTCTCAACATCTCGTCTACCGGGACGATAATAGCGGTTGTTATAGCGCGTGTCATAAGACCGGCAGGCCTCGCAGGTAAAAATTACATTTTCTCATGAAAGTCGGATGAATCATGCCACGGTGCACACTGTCAGCGTCGACGGCGCAATTTCTACGGTCATCTTCTCTCCTCGAGGTTACGCTCCTGATTACGGAGTGGCATAATAAGATTTGGTCGTGTGTTTTGCTCGCTAGCGCGATAAACTCGAGAGTCTCACGAGAAAGGAGACCGCCCGCGCTCCGTAATTACGCTTTCGATGAGCCGCTAATTCGCCGTCGACCTTACGGCTGCAATTGTTTCAACAGCGAGTTTCAACTTATCGCGGTCGAGACAACGGGATATTTAATCAGTATTGACTCATTGATTTCAGAAACGCATTAAGTCATGAATATTGTATGTTCTTAAAGACAGGAACATTTTCTTCTCCCGCCCGAAATAGTCATTAAGAAAACTCGAATCTCCGGTACCGCGATGTTCCATCAGACGCTATTCGTTTTGAGATTATCAAGCTTAACATTTTATCTAGACAAATTGTTTGAATGCTAATGAGGTTTCATTCATATATTCGACGAAGATGTATTCACAGAATGAATATAAGCTGTGTTGCCTCTACAACAGAACGCTGCCCGATTTATTTACTTTCACTTCTCGGATCGGAATCCCACGACAGATACTTTCCGTAAATCCGTGAGCCTCGTGAGAACGCGACACCGACTCTGTTTGAGCAAGAAGGTCGGATACCGTAATATCGACAGCAATCATATTTTCGAGACCATTGACTTTCGCAATTTGACAGTTCCTACGTTCGACAGCCGTCTTTGTTTTATAACGGAGGCTAAGTGAGACCTTCGAGGTCTCGACTATTTTACGCTATGGTTTATTCGGGAAATAGCCTTGTGAGAAAGACGACAACGATAAGATGACAACGTAAAAGTGCTATCTCTACGAAACGCAACACCTCGATATCTACGCGCACGTAATAGGTGTCGATGCGTTCTACGGAAGGTGAGATCTCTTCCTCTTCCTTCGCCTCTCCTATGTATCTTCTCCTCTTTCAACTTTCGATCGCATTCCATTTTATGCGTCGGCGAATCTAGGTTATCGCTTAGACGACCATCGTCGCGTGCCTATATCGGTTTCTGCACCTAAGATACGTGCAAGCTGCCTCAAAATGCCGAGTAGCGTTACAAGTTTTAATAAAACTTTAAAAATCTTTAAAAAAATTCATTGTATATTCATTGTTTTTATACGTTTAAGTTATTACTTATATGTTTGAGCCAAATAGTTAACAAAAAAAATACCTATATGCAACAATATTGAGATAATTTTCCAATTAAGAGCACAGTACATCACGTGATGGAGAAATTCTCCCGGAAAAGTTTGAAAATTCTCGCGACATGAAAATGGAACTAGAAGAACTCGACGAAAGATTCCTCTCAATGGAGACGTCTTCGCTTTTTTACCTTCTCAGACGATTTTTGCCAGAATCACCGTCAACACGCTTTTCGTACTTCGCGCAATCTTGCGAAATGCCTGTTCGTCTCCGTCGCTTGGATACGCTGATATGGATACGTTCAAGAAAACTTGATGCTTCGAATGAACGTTATTCCACTGACGGGCAAACATTTTATTCAAACGTAGAACATGTGAGAAAAATAGTGCAAGACTGTGCTGTCTTATAAAGAATCATCATGTATCCATATGTCTTTTTTAACGTTAAATAATCGTTGAAGTCAATTAAAAAATTATTTTAAAAATGCGCACGTTAATCATAATTTTTTATAAAATTGTATCTATTTATTTTTCATTTTTTAAATAAATTTCTCGATTAAATAAAGATAAAATTTAATTAATGAATAAAAATAATAATTATTTCCAAGACAATACATATATATTATAGATAACTATCTAACTTTAAATATATTTGTTGTGTCGTATTTAGTTGGAAACTATTTAAAATACTGGACCAATTCAAGATCAATTATGATAAAAAGATCTTGCCTAACTCAATATATGCCTTTTCTCTTTTTAACACAATGATTCTCGGCTATTTATATCAGATTAATATCTCCACTCAAGTTTGAATCAAATTATTTGACCCGCCCGACATATACAGTTCAACTGGCCGCGGATCTCTGGGATAGCGACGGCTAGTTACAGTGCAGTGAAGCGGCGTGAAACGCGAAGCGCGAAGGCTCGAGGAAACTTGAATTAATAAAGCAAAGCTTACGAAAGTAAGAGAGAGAGAGAGAAAGAAAGAGAGGGAGAGAGAGTACAGGCAGCGACCGCGCATGTATTTATAGATCGTCTTGCAAGTAAGCCACTTCGGTCGCGTTCAATTACACTTCTTCCGCGTCGTTCCGATATGCCCATTTTGGCCCAATCTCCGTTCTCCATTAACTCGATCGTTCGACGGCTCAATTTAAATCGGCGCGGTTATCGACCCGAGGAAAAAGGGAAGACATTGCACGGATGCACAAACGAAAAACAGGAGCATCTTACCTATGATATGGAGTGTACTCGCAAGAATTTCGTGTCAAAAATGAGATCATAAAAACATTTCTGACAATTTTAATGATAAGATATTTATTTTATGGCCTGAATCAGATTTAAAAATCTCTCTGTCGTTTATATTCTGAGAAAAGCCACTTCATAAAAGAGATTTTAAGCATATGTAATTCAATATGTAAAAACATTGTATTACGTTTACTGATTAAGAAAAAAAAACTCGTATGTAGGAAGATTTTTCATTGAACTGAATTATAAACGTTTTTTTTTTTTCGATCCAATCCGATCTACAGCCTAAATGCAGAGAACTTAATATACTCGGTTACAACCGACGGTAGCTAGTAGCGTCAGTAGACTACTTGTAAACCGAGCAACACCGAAGTTTAAACTATCCGCTCCTTAGGGGCTCAAGTATCCGACCGAGTGTTCAGCCAAGTGCTCGCGGTGAGTGTATACTCGAAAGCAACTAGAAACGCAGAAAGGAAAACTTTGTTTTACGCCCTGAGCTTGTTGTTATAATTTAAAGTTCGTTTTCGCATAGATCTCCAGCCGGGTTCGAACTTAAAGAAGGGATCCATTATCGCGCCGTGGGATTACAGCACAAATGTAGAGCAATGTTTCGTTTCGTACGTCAGTTTGCAACCGTTCCTACCGCTCTGCTTGCCTCTCGCGTAAGATGGGCAAGAGCGAAAGCTTGGTGAATCACTTGGGGAAAGCTCGGAGGCTATATCTACATGAAGGAACAGTCTTCCAGCCGAGTGCATGATTAATGCCTGGCAAACTTAACCAACCGCCTCGCCACCGTCGACGTGTATACGTTATGACGATGCAGCGTCAATGTAACACGAAGAACTTGCCGTTCGTACGACGGCAACAGCGTCGTTCAGACGAAACAGTTAAATCCGAGACGCTACAGCTTGCTAATATATAATTTGAAAGGACTAACAGAAATTTCTCTGAACGACGGAATTTCTTCTGTTTATTCTAAGTATATTTAGACATCGTCGCAAATTTATAAAAGTGAATCATTTTGCAAATTCAACCAATTAATACTTTTCTTTTATCTTCTTTACATTTTTGTAAAATGGATTTACTACTATTCGCGTATGTATGTCTCTTTAATATTATTTTAAGAAATGAAAAAATAATGGAAATATATATTTCTATTATAGATATTATAGATATCTATTATAGATATAACATTCAACTTTTTTTTAGATATCTTCAAAAGATGTAATTTACAAGCTGGGGTAATAATAATCAATGATATCATAATCTCACGAGTTGAAAATTAATGACGATGTGTAGATTTCTGTTATCTTTAATGACACGCTTAAAAATATATATAATTCAAAGTGGTCTAAAATTAAATTATACTCCTACGGAGTTTCATCAAAACTTTGTGGTGACGTGAAGATTTCTGGCACGGCAACAAAACCAGCTGCCACCTGTGAGTCGCGCAAGGCGCGTAATATGATACCGGTCATGATATATTCGTGATTTAATGATAACAACAAATGGCGGTTTATGTCACGATAAAACCCAATTAACTTCGCAGAACGCTGGCCGGATCTGAGTAAACTGTCATCTTCGCTTGCAAAGGGCAGCGGCTATTATACGAAGTGTTAATTAATTCTGCAAAGGTCAACTCCTTCGTTCCGCCACGTCCGCTTCGTACGTAACGTCGCTCTTAATTCCTACCTGAGATTTCACAATCGTAATCCCATGCAGCTTACGCAAGTGATCTGTACTCTCGTAAAAAGCGAAAAGAATTTTAATAGCATCTTATTGGCGTGTATTAGAAATATCTATTACGTGAATCGAATTTAATGCGATGAAGAATCGAGATATCTGGAATATCATTTTTATTTCACGGCAGAAGCTGACGTCGAGCCTTCATGGATAAGCTTCCAAGAAGTGAAACTCAGCGAGGCGCAGTGTTCTTATACTCCATCGTGATTACTCTCGGCAAACGATGGCATTTAATCTTCGCGCGAAATCGAAGAAGCTTGTAAAGCAAATCGCGTTCGAGGTCTTGCTCGCGGGATACACTGCCTGACGATTGATGGTGTTGCGTAAAGAAGACGCGAAGGGAAAGAAAACAGCGGCTAGACATTGACCCTTTCTATAAATCTAGGAAGCTTTTACCCCCCTTGGAAGTTCGTAACACTCATTAAACGTACATTAAGATCTAATGCATCCCCCATGTTTCCCATGTCACTTTCAATTTAATTCAGCTTTTTCTCTTTTTATTTGCAGGAAAAAGTATTATATATATATATAGATCCATTTGTCAACATTTTGAAAATTTGTTTGTTTTTAAAGCAGAAAATGATTAAATATTCAAGAGATATTTCTATCAAGTATACGATATTTTGCGTCGTACAGTGGCATTAACGAAATTAGAAAATACTGGACTTGGTTGGGCGCCAATATCGACTTCTAGAAATAAACGTCGGGTTATCGTGTTGTAGAAAAGCAATTAAAGAGAAGTAGTTGTGAGACGGAAAACAGAGCTGTAAGAATGAAAGACGATGTGGAAGCCCCTGTCGAAGTCAAGTGATAGAACGATTTATCAAAGATTCTCAAGAAATATGAAGAATCGAAAAAAGTATGTTTATAGCCACTCGTACAACATTCGTTTATCGAAAATTCTGTTTTCAATGATATTCATATAAGTTTAATTGTATATATAGAGACGCTATAATTTATATTAATTAAATATCATGTTAACTAGACTTTTTATATAAATCTGCTAAATTTAAATCCTTTATTTTGTATCTACTATAGTAAATATCTGATTTCCGATCAGATAAAACATGATTTCTTCATTCCAGCCAAACAATTGTACTAATAATAGATCTTTGTTGCAATACTGATTATTCGCCATTGCATCTAATAATAATAAAGTAAAAATGAAATTAACTCACCAATCTGCTTCATGAAACTGTCGAATCGTCGTATGAAGTGCAGAATCGTTGCTGTCGAAGTATTTCGCATAAATACGGACGAATGTGCGGACAGATCTGTCGTACAGCACGATACGCAGAATTCCGAATCTCTGAGAAAGCTGCAGACGAAATTGCATTATGTCGTCCGAGAAACCGTATCCAACTTTCGGTCCCTCGAGGGCGTGGGAGACTCGCTGGAAAGACGGTGACGTTACCAATTTAATATCCAATTACATGCGCTGCGTCTATGTCGTATTATCGACCGTGAATTATATCCGCGGGGAATACTGAAATCAAAATTAAAGCAAAAAATTAAGTATCACGAAATAAAAAATACAAGATTAAATGATAAATTTTGCAATTTCCATTACAGAATAGTATATTTCTTGTTATTAAACAAAATATACATCATATATAATTAGCATATATATGTATATATGTAGATGTATAGGTATATACGCGATATATTATATCTTTTGTTTTTCCCATGCCTGGTTCGCCAATAACAGAATGCGTTAATTACAAAAATAAAACCCTTGCATATTATTATGCATAATAATTCGGCGTTATATTGAGAGCGTAATACAAGAGAGATAAAATATCATAATTATCGTAATAAATAAACGAAATACACTATATGAGATAACACGTTCTGATATACATAATAGCGTAATAGCATCGATAGGAGATACGATAACATACTAATGGAGCAAAAACCAAATTAATTTACTATTTTGCGGTGAGTTGTTTATCTTTATTATCTCTATTGTGTTGAGAAATATTTCGAGAGTAACGCGGATGCTGTTTTCTTACTTTATTAACCGGCCAGCTTGTGTTTAACCATGAAACGTTATGTGCAATATTATACAAACAAGGTGCATAATGCAAACACACAACGAACACGACTTTCGCTGCACGGAGCGTGCTTGATGTAAACGTTTGCGATAAGCAGGCAGTGATAAACACCACGGGATTGTACGCAATTTGTATAATTCGCTCTTGATAATTGATTCTATAGAAAAGAGTTCATTTAAAAAAAAGATATTAATTTGTTTTAATTTTTTCTCTTTTTTTTCGAGCCGCGCGAATTGCGATACATAAAATACGAGGCATAAAATTCTCATTAGCTTATATCATTATAAAAAGCATTTGTCTTAACATCGTTCAATTGACGGAGGAATTTATATTTGACATTCTGTATCTTTTCATTACGCGAATTTTTTTGAAACTTATTATTACAGAATACAAATGTTTGATCAAGAAATATATCACACTGTTTATTTCAATTTTTTCACGTTATCACGGAAATATCTACAGGCAAATGTCGAATAACTTATACCTCGGAACAATGTGTAAATTATAAACACTACGCTGGACGTAAAGTGTGAGCACGTAAGTCCCGTTCACATCGTAAATACAATCGTGCAAGTGGACGCTACACGTGCATCCGAATGATGTCATTACCATGCTTATTCTACTAGCGATCTTTCCATGTTTGGTCTTTTGCAATGACGAACGTGCCCGCGGGATGGATAAGTAGTCTCATGTTGACGTTAATCCGCCAATAATGGTAGAACCTTTCATCATCGACTCAAAAAATGCCTCGTCCATTACTCGTCTTGTCCAAGATGTAGCATGTATTTTCAATTAATTCTTACATATATTAATTAATTAAAAAATTTATTTACGGCTATGTGACATTATTTCAAATAATTTCTAGAATAATAAGTTTTTAAGGATCATGATTTATTTAAGCCGAAGATTTATAATCTAAATCGAAAGAAATTAAATTTTAAATAATAAATATTTACTGTTAGTCCATTCAATTTATAGTAAACATTGTCTCAACGAAAACTTAATGTGTAGGATAATAAAAATAGCATGAAAGAGGATTAGTCATTAAAACGGGCATAATTCGAAACTTTTTTTTGAAAATAAAATTCTAAAACTCTAAAACTAGAGGAAGAGATATTTAGAGTATCACATATACTTCGCATCGTAATCCATATGGTGAATCGACGCGTTTCGTGTAAATTTTAACGTATGCGCTAGGACCATGAAGCAAAGTTGCAAATCCGCAAAAAACTCTGAAAAACGTTCTGGAAACCATATCGAATACGTGGACGGGATTACGATTTATGCTATAGTTCGAGATACAGGAAGAGGCCCGACAAATCTCGCGCATTCTTCGGGATCGTATATCATCGCCGCTATCAAAAATCCATCGCGATTTATGGACGCGACGTATCCGCCAAACGGATACGATATAGACACGTATAGAGGTGTGTATAGACCTCTTTTTTTTTTGCTCCGTAAGCAAAAGCATGCGCAAGCAGTTGATTTATTCTGCGGCTATATCCATTGCCGCGTTGTTCGCGCCCGTGACACGAAAATCCATCGTCGCGCTGAATCCCGGGCGACACGTTCAAATGATGAGGTACGAGTCGGAATGCCGCGGTCCATCCATGCCTATTGGATTCTAAACTCAACCATTCCGAGAGGGGAATGTTTCTCGTTACTCGAAGCTGGACAGGCACTTTCGGAGTAGCCGTGATCCATTTTCGCGATGCATAATCATAAAGTTTCCTTGTAACAAGCTTACGTGTGTTTGGCGCGATATAAATTGATACGGAGCTATGTACCGAAACATGTCCGACTAAAAATACGAGGAATCGTCGAATATTCAACTGTTCGATAACCGGCGATGGTCAGCATACTTTTCGCTTGTGCTCACGTATCGATGCCTGCGGCGCGGCGTGGCAGATTGTCGCGTCGTGTCGTCTCGCGGCCAGGGTCAACCACTTGTAGAATCCTGGCAAGCGTCTATGTGGCTCGCGGCATTCGACCGGATACCGTGCCAAAATCTCGCGCGATTACAGCCTTTGTTCTCCCGTCAATGACCCCTTGAAGCTAACACTGGTAACACTCTCACGTAACCTCAGCGATCCTATCCGGTGGATGCCGCAAATGTCATTAAACAGGGCTGTTAGCTTGCTCACGTTAAATTTAATTATCTCATCACCCATATTTGAGTGATGGATGAATTTCCACGAGGAGCTGTCATCCGTCTATAATTTTATTTACTCAATCAAATAATTTTATTAAATATTTATAAGAATAATGATATTGAAAACAACGTGCGTTTATTGCAACACAACGAAAGAAAGGTCTACTTACGCTGAAAAAAAATTCTGGTTAAAAACGGAAGAATCGGAAATCTTGTAGGATTAATAAAATATTGGTTATTATAATAGGAATCTTATTATACTAGAACTCATACTTTGTAACTTGTAATAGCCAGAATTTCTATTATAATAACCAGAATGTTTGATCACGCCTACAAGATTTTTCTGATTCGTCTGTTTTTAACCAGAATTTTTTTCAATGTAGCAAATGTAACGACAATGTCTGGCTCTGCATACTTTATACATAATCGTGCACTTCTCGACTTTGGACCTCCCAAGGCTCATGTGCAAAATTAACTTGGCATGAAGGGTACTAGCCTTGAAGCAATGAAGTTAATCTGTCATTGTATCATTAGACCGACGATAATCATATTAGTTCTATAAATAGAGAAACGAGAATGTTTAATACAAATGCTTGTATCTTTATGACTAAGCGCCAAAATGACAGCTTAAAAGGTTCTATATAATAGTGTATAATAGTGAGGATAAAGGGATCTCTCGTGAATATGTTTCCTATGATATTCGCCAAACACATTATTTACGCTAAATCATAGCATTGACGGAAATCGTTGACGAATCGTCTCGATAGACCACATAATTACAGAAATAGACATCGTTCCTGATTGGCGCAGTCGACCCGGAGCACGCCTTGTCGTGCGTAATGTGCGTGCGTGCCGTGTGGCATGTGTGCGTATGCATGTGTACGCGCGCCACAATGATATACACGCAAGCCTAAACAACGTGAGCGCCGCATTGCGGAAATTCCAGGATCGCATATATTACTGATGTTAATTCATTCCCTTTATACATACTCGGCCATGTGTGCATTTACATGTGCCATACACAAAAGGGTCTCGCGTATTCACCATTTTCAACTATGGATTCTTCGTTGAAACCGAGGTCAACGTGTTCTTGACAAAATTTCACGTAAAATATTGTTCCGAGTACATCAAAATTTCAAAAAGGATCTTTTTAAATTTTAAGAGTTCTTAGAGATTATATATATTAATCGTGAAACAACAAAGCACAGCAGGAAAAAATTAGCTTTCTTTCGTTACTATAATAATAGCACCCATACATCAATGTCGCCATACGCGAAAGATAAATCGCGTATCGTTGCATCGGTAATTAGCGACACGGCGATATTCTTTAAACATTAAGTTTTCGCACTTTCATCATGATGCAATTAATCCCTCCTTCAGTAGATTACGATCACGTAATTGAACTGCGCGCAGAGATCATGTTCATAAGCAATAGATCGCGCCGGTATAATTAGTTGTGTGCAAATCACGTAGGTAGATTTTATAACCGTGAATAAGCAACAGGCTTTAATTTCGAGATCCGTCGGGAAAGTCTTTAGGCGCAATAAAACGGGTGGCTTCCCTCTTTCATAGGATAATCCAGAACGATAAGTCCTCGAAAGAAGAGAAAATCCTGACTGAGGAATCTCTTTGTTCTCTAAGAAACAAGGTTTCCGCTTCCATCTCTTCTTCTTCCTGCACTCCTCTTCAAATAATTAAAACCTATAAACCCTTTAGCGGGAGATTTAATGGATTGAATACGCAAGTGGCGATTAAATCAACGTCATCTTTAGTTTTGCACAAACTTGTGAAGAATCTTATACAAACCTAGATGGATATATTATAAATCTAAACTTAAATACAATATGAATTAGTACAAGAAAAAGGTACTGTCACTTATTGTCGAACTGTCATCATTATATTAGCTCATTAGCAATGCAGGACACTTTACCAGCGAGTAACGAATCAATTCGATTAATTGAACTAATCTACAATTATAATTACGTGCATAATATCTGCATATTAACTATACATTTAATATAGAATTTATGACTGTCGCATTATGTAAATAACTTTATGAAATTATAAATGTTGCATATATTTTTTCGTCTTAGATATTTTATAATTAAGGAATATTATATTTACCATTAGTCGTAATATTAATATTCTTATAATAAATTTTAACTTTTTTATGTTTTATCTGTTGACAATTAACATTAATGATAAATTTAATCATTATTTAAAATATACGAAATTTTATTAGTTTACATTAGATAATAAGAGACGTCATACGACTTATACAATGATACTCATATTACGAGGAAAGTCAGATATCCAAAACTTTCAATTTGTTTCAATCTCATCAAGAAAGATCAACAAAATGAAAGATAAAAAAAAGTAAAATATGCGTTATTAAACATGACTTACAACTGACGTTTCGTATTACCGATAAATCTTAATAAAATTTTGAAGGAATGTTCGAAGCAAGTTATACTGCTATTAATAATATAATATCGTAGGCGATGTTCATATATTTCTGTAGTTAATAATAGTTTACAAAATTTCAAATTCTTCCGATATATAAAAACTTTTCTATTTATAACGAATTTTTTGTGATCCTTAAAAATGTCTATTCTTTTTATATTAGAAAGTTGATAAATTTTACGAAAGATTAGTAGTATTATTTAAAATATCAATGTTAAAATTTTTCATTACAAAAATAATTTCGTCTACAACTTTTATTTTTTCGTTTTATCGAAAACGTTTTCAAAAAATTTTCACATATTAAGATACTGATTTTTAGGTGACTTCATAAACATCTTTACTGCCATGACTTGGCAATGTGAAAACCGCTTGCAGGTATTCGAGATATCATCTAAAATTACTCAGAGATTAAAGGATAAAATATTCGACTCGATGCTATGTCCGATATTAGAAATTCCAGCGCGCAGGCGCCCCTAGATAACATCATTTATGAGCCCACGACTACATGTATTCCCATTTGGAATCACAGCCGAACCCATCGGAAGAAATTCCCGTTACAATGTTCCCGTCCTAAGTTGCAATTTAAATGCGCGTTCTCAGTTACCAGCTCCCGTGAAAAAACCCTACACAAAAATTCTAAATTCTACGAGGCAGCAAGAAACACACAAGAGAGAAAGAGAATACTGCAAAGATATTGTCTCTATTACCTTTGCTCTTATCATGCTACATTTCCGTAGTCGTCGTATCTAAGCAAGTTCGTAAAGATAAGTAAAATTTTCGAGGGCAAGTTTACATTTGGGATATCGAATTGGAAATATCATGTTGCAATACTTCTATCGCAGAAAGCACAAAAGACGTAACCAATGCCATTATATAAGACTCCCCGATTTAAGTTCTTCCGGACAATATCCGCGGATAACGGATTATTCTCATATTTTATGAAATTTGGGTGGTCGATGAAAAACGAGCATGAATTACGAAGAAATCTAGTCGATTATTGTCGCTTTCTTCTCAAGAGAGAGAGAGAGAGAGAGACGCTCGCGCTGCTGCGCGTCTTTGCATTCTTCGCCGTTCCATCGCCACGGAACCGCCACGTCCGGAGAAAAGAGAGGACGACGAAGAAGGTGGCAGGTAAACCAGTTTCTCCGAGCCCCGGCGGGACCCTCGGGTCGAGGTCCCTCAAGATGCCCTTCGTTCAAGAATTCCCAGGCAAAGATTCAGTCCGGTGTACCTTGCTCTGCACCGTATCTAACGGTCTGTCTATTGTCCTCTTTGGGGTCCATGGCTCGGTGCCGAAGGCCCCAAATCGCGATCCGGGCGCCTCGAGATCCATCACGTACCCTCTTTTCTCTCTTCTCCACCTTTTCCGATTACTCGCATCATTGGCAGCACAGATGTAAAAATTTGTTCTTCGAATGATATTGTGAAGTGACGAAATGAAGTGATATGTAGACGACGAAAAAATTATTTTTCATTCTCTTTATATTAATTTTCTATTTCGGAAAATTTTTTTTTAATTTTTAACAGAATTGGTGAAATAAATTGGAGAACATCACAAGTGAAATTAAACAATCAATAGCTTAATTATGATACAAAACTTTTACTTCAATAAAAAACTATTTAGATAATAGATTCGATTTTTCCAGAAGAGGGTGAAGGTTCCCAGTTACAAGATGAGATGTCTATGGAATCCCCATGTCCATACTTTAGATAAATTTACGAACAAGTTGTATCAACTGCAAGTCTGATAATGCGATAAAAATTCAAAATTATTAACACATTGACACGCGTATGATCAGATTTATATAGAAACTGCTGTTCAAAAATATGCTCGGCAAGTAACTGCAGGAAGACTACCTGGAACTAGGGAAGCTCCTTCTTCGAATTGCGACTATCAAAAGACGCATTCGTCCGAGGCAGTTCGAACGGAATGCAGTCGACGGGATGCAACGTTGCACGGTCGCAGTTGCTACAGGCGGCGAGACGTATCGCGAGGTATATAATGGTTGCCCCGGCAAGGAAAGAAGGCGGATGGAAACGATGGAGAGAAGGCGAAACTGGATGTAGCGAGAGAGGTGCAGCGCGAGATGAAAGGGAAATGACAGGCATAAATGGCAGATATGCTGATACAAGAAATTCCATAGGCCACAAGACATCAAGAGATCGTAACAAGTACGGGAGATGAAGAGGAATCGTGAAATAATAAGAAATTTAGGAGGCAGGAAATATAGATTACATGGTAACAGTAGAGTACGATGAAAGTTTTAAGAAGTTTGGAAAACAATTTCGAAAGTTCATGGTAAAATGAGATTTAAAGCTTATTGTTAATGAAAACGAAATAAAATAAAATAAAATATACATATGAGAGAAAAAAAGCGAAAGCCCACAAATGGCGACGTAGGTAGAACATATCGACAGTAATTACAAGCGGAAGAAGCAACCTCGTAGAGAGAATCATGACTGCAGGAAGAAGAGGCGACAAGCAAAAGGAAACTACGCGAAGCGGAAAGGAGGCAGAAAGACACTGTGAGAGAGAAGAAGAAAGGCGACCGTATGATCCGAAAGGAACGAAGAGCAGGACAGCACGGACGGCTTCTCCGTTTCAGTGAAAAGGACGAAAAGGATAAGTGGAAGCGCAAATGTGCGCGTTGGTAGGAGAAGAACAACGGAATGGCAAAGGAAGGCGAACGAAGGAAAGGGAACGACGTGGCGGGGAAGGGGAGGGAAGGAAGAAAAAGGGAAGAGGTCGGCTCGTTGGCTCCCCCGCGTCCCTGCGAGACTTCCACGAAGAGGGACCTACGCGATCTCGCAGTCTTCGGCTTCACGAGCTTCCTCCGCTCTTGGCCTGCGGAGAGAGAGCCGCAGACCTGGCATGAGTATCACGGTCTCTAACATTGTATTATTATACACCTTATACGGCGGTACACCATACATCACGGTGAGTCGCTTGGTCTTGCCGAGAATCAGAACTTAATCTCGGCCAGGATTCAGCATCATCGTTCATTTTCGAAACATGTGTTCGTGATTGAATTCAATTAAATGAGTGAACTTGAGAACGTTCGAATTTTAAAGGAATAAATAACACCTGCGGCGTATTAATCGCTGTCTTGCTAATTCTAGATAATTAAGGAATCATTGAATTTCTTAAGTATGATTAATATTGAAATATTATGTGCATGACACAAGATGAATATGATGTTTAATTCATTTAAAGGTGCATAATTCAAAAATGCGTATAAAATTTGATTAAAGATAGGAGATTTTCCCTTACAATTATTTTGATGACATGATTTTTACAATTACTGTTATATAAATTATATATATTTTATAATTATTATAAAACGAATTGTTAATTAAAAGCAAAGGGTTCATTATGACATAAAATTATTAATATTTGTAATATTATCACTACTTTATGTAAAAAATAAAAACAAAATCAATGATATAAAGTCTCTTTCTTTTCAATTAAAGTTGAATGGTTACTAGAATTCACTTTTGAATGTTTGATGTTCATTGTATTATTCGTTATGTAGATTAATATTCATTAACGTTCATTATTCAGGACGTTCCAGATCTACCAGCGCAACTCTTTAATTACAACGAGTTTAATTTATATTATACTACCATTATATAGGATAAAATTACAGTGAAAAAATATTTAAAGCAATGCCACATGTATCACTTGTACACATGTTTGTTATTATTTTAGAAATTAACGCTTTTCATATTATGAAATTTTTCATAATGTGTTAACATAATTTTAAAATTGATAACTGATAATTAATAATTCAACCGACACAAAGCCGATGCGCAAATATTTATTTATTCATAAACTTTCGCTATTCTTTCTACTGGTTTTGTTGAATATTTAGGTTGCCGTTTATGTGCTTCTCTATCCTGCATTTTTTTTTATCGATGGAGACGTAACTCTTATAAGAGGAAGAATGCGCTGCAATCTTAACGTTCCTTCGCGTAGCCACGTCGAGGCTATCTTCGCCAAGGTTGAAACCAGTTTGGCCATCTTCCGAAAGAAAAGCAGCATCGTCAGAGCAAGGCTTTTCCATAACCAGTTTCACTTGGCCCAGATACTCATAACAATATATCGTTACCGATCTAGATTGCGCGAGCCTTTTAAGAATTCATCCTCGCGACTTAGAAATTAACTCATCGCAAGAAATGAATTTTTCATTTAGTCGTTATCGTAAATATCTTAACTTAAAAACAAGAAACATCACAAACATAAAATTGAACAAAATTGTATATTTGTTTAAAAATCCGAAATATGCAAACAGTTTAAGATTCAAATTATTTAATCACAAATTCCGAATTCCAATATAAATCGAAACGAACAATAATTGTAATCCACTTTTGTAGCTATCGATAAAGTTATATCTCTTTTATTTTTCATCATTTACGCCAGACGGATATTGCATCTATATTACATTACTCACGTTTGATTTTGTCATTTATCTGCCTTCACCCTTCGCCCTCGCAATTTGTCAATCTGTCACTGGGAAACAAATGTCCCGTTAATTTTCACGGATCAAAGGAAACTAGACAATTCATTAATATCTCGCCCGTCTATCGTATATAAATGTTTCGGATGAAAAATTACGCCGACTTTATTGCGACTCCACCTCGCGCCTTCTGTCAGAGTCTCAAAAGGTTGAAAACGGACGAGGTGTCACGGCGTGACCTCGTTCGCGCCGACCACCGGTTGCTTCGGAAGTCATTCGCGAGATGGAGAGGAGACAATTTTCGCGCCTTTTAGAGCGCTCGAAGGAAAAATTCTTCGACATCCAAGCGGGACATAAACTCGAAACGATTCTCGATTCGCTAGTCACAGCGTTCGCCAGCTCGCACGCGATCACTTTCACGATCGGCTCGGCCTGATAGTTACGGTTTCGGGTCGTTTTCGCCTACGATTTCCGGAATCAGAAATTTTACGTACGAAACTGGCGCTTATGTGTCTGGCGCGTGTCACTTCCGGCCCGGGTGGAACATTAAACCGGAACGTCGGATCGCGTGCGGAAGGAAATTGCGCGTCAGCACGGCGACAGGATGCAACCTGATGCACGGCGTACTAAAATATCCGCGCGCGAGAAAGGGCGGGGAGACCTTCGATCGGATACCGGTTTTACGGGAAACTATTAGCTGTGCAAATCACACGACGACACGCGCGCCTGTTCATTAATTACGCGCGTACGTTCAACCCCGTTATTTATTAGCGTAATCGAGCTACGTAATAGTTTACAGGAGTTTACAGAAATGGACCCTCTTCCTCACCCTCTGATCGACATACGCTAATAATGTCATAATTTAGGTTCATTCTCGTTTAAAAGCCCTTTTATTACCTCCTTCCTCCGTGCTTTAATATTTATGTTTTTAATTAAATTAATTAAATTATTAAATTATATCATGAGATTGTTTTGTTTCAACATTGTTCCTTCCTGAAACCACAAGAATCGCGTAAACAGTTTTAATCCGCTACCAAAACACTCAATGGTTACATTAAAGGTCGCCAATGCATTTCCGAGTAAAATTTGTAAAAAAAAAAATTGATTCTGAATAGGACACGGAAAACGACTCAAGTGAGATTAGATCGATCGACGTAATCTCCACGTCTATCTTCGAAGATCAGTCCATTCTATTTTTATGTCGACGTTTCGTGGATTAAATTTTAATCGTCTTATGGAGGCAACAGCGCACTTAACTCTTGCGCAATCAATCGATCGGTCTTAAAGCGAATAACGTAGGTCGCTAATTAAATGAAATACAAACTTGTTGAAACAGCGAAATCGTTATTTCCGTTGCAGCGCGAAGTTTTGTAATTTGTCGAACGTTATATAACTCCTTAACTCCTTCAAAGTTGTTTATTCAATTTTTTTTTTTCGCAAGTTGTTTCATTATGACGGAACCTCATTCTGTGTGCTTAAGTCTTTGCGGAGCACTAAAAAATGTACCGATTAATAAAAAAAAGATTTTTAATCACAGCGCGAAATGTCATGTGCATTCGAGAAAGACTGGCTTCAGAGTTTTCGTTTCCAGCATCACAACCTCTTTTATCCATCGCCCGTACTTACCTTTCACCGCGAGAATGCCAATTCGGATTATGATACGCGGTCATATTTATGACATCACGAGGCTGCCGGGCGGGAATAAATGAAAGTTGCAGGATTACTCTCACTCTCGTCGTGCTCCGAACGAAGACTCGTTTCTTATGTGTAACAACAAGAAAGCCGGAACGTACATACCTTAAGCTACTTTTTCATCTCACGGCGTTTCATCGCGTCTCGCGTCTTTCTACAAATGCACAATGTCAGCGTTTCTCGAAGGAACTTATTCATCGGTTATCGTTATTTTATTGCAACGCGTGGCTGTGCAACTTTCGTGTTATTTCTACTAGCTCGCAACCTTGCACCAACTTGTTCCAGCGCAAAAAGATGCTTTTTATAATTACACAATATCTTTTCTTCGTATCCGGTTATACATATATACCATTGTAACCATGTATGTTATCACCACATGTTATACATAAAATTAGCAATGTCAAGAATATTACAAAACGCTTAGCTATTTATAGCAAAAACATTCCGTCTACCGAAGTTACAAATCTTTAGTTACTCCTATATCTATTGTAAGTAAATCTTATTTTTTTTTATCCGGATTATAGTTTATTAGGAGAAAAGGCAATTGCTAAGCAGAATTAATTAACCGAGGGGTTGCCAGTGATATTAAATCGACTCTTTGTATTTTTCGGGATTAAACGCGAAACAAAAGGAGAAACATAAAGCGCTTCAGACAACTTTCGCAAAAAAAAGTGCGCATTAGTGAGAGTGCGCCGTAAAAAATTAACGTAAAGTTAAGCCTCTTTGGTTACATTCAAAACAGGTCAGGTTAAGTGCTCAGTCGCGACCATCAAACTTTCAGAATAAAGCCAACGTACATTATACAGACCGTGTTCGTGCAAAATAGAATATGTCTCGATTTTTCTCCCGCGAAAGAGTTGTCAAAAGAATAAATTTTCAGCCTGCTTATGCATCCTAAAGTTTATCCCGCGTGTAACTTTAGACATCTCTACTAGCTCAGATTTTTCTATTTCGTATACTTTTCCATATACTTATCGGATTACACGTAATATAAAAGAAACACGAGCCTTCCCGATACCAGATTGCTCGACACCATTTCTCGCAAAAATTTTTTTTTAATGCTAGAGCGCGATTAGTTTTGAAATTTTTTCTTACTTTGTCAGTTTTTGATTTTTGAGGCTCGTAAAAACTTTTGAAAACTTGAGCGTTTCTATCTGAAATAACGCGAGACGATTCTCGAACTTAATTTCAACAATAATTTCAGGCCACACCCTGTGGACAATGTACGTGTACGAAAGCAAAGGTCATATCGACGCATTAATATGGTCGGCATAGGCAGCCGGACAAAGCGCGGTATTTCGCGGGTTCCACGCGAAATACCGGGATGCATAATGCGTTCACATAATTGCACTGCGTACGTATCCATCGCACGCAATTTTATCGATCTATGCCGCCGGCACGTAAAAGGCTGTCGAAATGTCCGGCATTCCGGACTCAGGTGCGCGTCGGTCGCATGTATTATACGTACGGAGGGGAAGTAAAGTATTTTTCTGCGCGCAACCGACCATAATATGCTGCCAATATGCTCGCCCGGTATGTCCACGAGTGCGTAATATTCAAACGAGCCGTGGAAAGTCCGAAGACTCGATCGAGCGTTAAACCGTCGCCGACAACGCGACCTCGACGACGAGTCCTTGGAGAAAAGTCATCGACAAATTAAATCGTCAACTCACGTGGAATTCGAGTGTTCCGAATTGAAGGTCTAAGAAAATTTTTTAAATTTTCTCTAAACAGGATCACACGTCGTGAGAATATTTAGAGAGGGATCGCTGAATTCGCATATCACATATGTAGATATTTAAATGCGTAATTTACATTCGGGTATTATTGGAAAACCTTTAAAAGGTATTATAATTTAATTTATTCGGAGGTTGGTACCTCACTGAATCGATCGATAATAAAAATAATGAAATTTATACGAACTAGACTCACTGAAGATAACTATTTAAATAAGAAACAAAAATTTCGAGTTAATGCAGAATAAATGTTCTCTCGAATATTGAATTTCCTTAGATTAAGAATTTGTGAAGAACAGAAATATCTCGGGGATGATATCGTCGTTAAGTAAAATCCAACTCGAAATTTCTGTAAAATACACATGAAACAATTAGCCATTTGCAATTACTTAGGCGTACGCGTAATAATATAACGTTTTCGACTAGACCTGGGTTAATCTCTCCGGTTTATCGCGATTAACGATGTTATAAGTTCTGTTGCTTTTATTTCATTGTATTGTCGTCAGAACCATCAATGAAAACGAAAACTTAGAGCAAGAGTCAATCATGTACGATCTGCCATTATATTGTCCTCTTATTATCCTTTATGAGAAACTAATTCAATTTATAACACATTTTCGGTCGAACATACGTTCCTAGTAAACTGGGTTTAATCGATTCCGGAGCGCATAACTCGGAGCCAGTCGAAAGCGCTAACAATACACTGAAAAAAAAAAAAAAAAAAAAAAAAATTTAAAAAAAAAAAAAAAAAAAAAATTTAAATCCAAAAAAATATTTATTTATACATAGTGCCAATGATTTATTTACTTAATATAAACACATACTCTCTAAAAGAGAATCAGTGTATTTTCACTGGGAAACAGTAAATAG